>WBMW01002888.1:291041-332405 GCA_013396635.1 Penelope pileata | reverse complement strand
AGGAGGGCTGGAGACGGTGCAGGGCCCCGGGGTGTCCTGGATCCACCCCGATGGCGTCGGGGTGCAGATCGACACCATCACCCCCGAGATCCGGGCGCTCTACAACGTGTTGGCCAAAGTCAAGAGGGAGCGCGACGAGTACAAGAGAAAGTGAGCGGCGATGTGGGGGGCTGCGGGGCGGGGGANGGGTCCCCCTTGCAGCCTCTGGAGAAGGGATTTGGGGTCCCCCGGTTGGGTGGTGGAGCCGTGGGGATGGGCAGCACAGCACCGCGATGCTCTGGAGAAGGGATCTGGGGGATCCCCAGTTGGGGATGGGTCCCCCTTGCAGCCTCTGGAGAAGGGATTTGGGGTCCCCCGGTTGGGTGGTGGAGCCGTGGGGATGGGCAGCACAGCACCGCGATGCTCTGGAGAAGGGATCTGGGGGATCCCCAGTTGAGGGGCAGAGCCCTTGGGGCACAGGAATGGGCCTCGTGGTACCGCAATCCAATGGAGAAGGGATTTGGGGGATCCCAGTTGGGCATGGGTCCCCCTTGCAGCCTGTAGTGAAGGGATTTGGGGATCCCCCAGTTGGGTGGCAGAGCCCTGGGGGCATGGGAGTAGGCCTCCTGGTGCCATGATGCTCTGGAGAAAGGGTTTAGGGGTCCCCCATTTGGGGTTAGGCCTCTCCCCCCAGCATCATGATCCTCTGGAGAAGAGGTTTGAGGATTTCTTTTGAGGATGGGTCCCCCAGCACCATGATCCTATAGAGAAGGGCTTGGGAACCCCACAGAAGGATGGGCCCCCCTTGCAGCCTCTGGAGAAGTGATTTGGGGTTCCCCAGTTCCCTGCACCATGATACTCTGGAGAAGAGATTTGGAGACCCCCCAGTCAGGGCTAGGCCCCCATTGCACCGCAGTCCTCTGGAGAAGGGATTTGGGGGCCCCCAGTTGAGGGTAGGACCCCCCAGCACCATGATCCTGTAGAGAAGGGATCTGGGGGACCTCAACTGGGGTTAGGCCTCCACTGATTCTTTAGAGAAGGGATTTGGGGACCCCAGTTGAAGATGGGTCCCTTAGCACCTCAGTCCTCTGAGGAAGGGATTTGGGGACCCCCTCTAGTTGGGTGGCACAGCCCTGGGGACATGGAGATCGGCCCCCCCAGCACCACAATCCTCGGGAGAAGGGATCTGGGCCCCCCCAGTTGGGTGGCACAGCCCTGGGGGTGTGGGAATGGGCCCCCCAGCACCACGGTCCTCTGGGAGGATCCAGCTCCGCTCCCTGGGGGGGATGCTCGTGGGTTTGGTGGGGAAAGATGCTCATGGGTTCGGGGGGGGGGGGACCCTTCCTGAGGAGGGGTTGCTCCTCCACTGGGCATCCCCAATGCTGGGGGGAGCTCGGTGCTCCAGGGAGCATTGTCAGCTCGGCTGCAAGCCCCCCCTTTGCCCCCCCCAAACCCCCCTTTTTGGAGAAGAGCAATAATCTGCTGTGAATATTGCATCGTGTCGTTCTTCCTAAATTTAGCTCGCCTTCATTTTCTGGCCTAATCCGTCGTCGATTTCCTCTGCTGGCTCTCTTAAATTAGCTCAGTGCTGCAATATTTGGGTTGCAAATACTGCAGGGGAAGGTCTGCGTGCAGGGATGTTTCTTGGAATTGCTCAAAACAAAACAAAAGCCCTACGGCAGCCTTTGTGAGCCCTGGTCGCCTTGAAGCTTCCTTCAGCCGGTTGGGAAGCCCTGGGGTTGGGAATGGTTCTGTTTTCCTGGTGACTGATAGCGTTCCATTTGCTGTTTTGCCTGCTCCATGTATCCGTGGTCGAGATGGAGGCTCAGGGGAAAAAAAAAAATAAAACAGAGAAAGGGTTGTTAGGATTCTGCAGGGAAATTCCTGCATTGTGTGAGAGCTACCTGTCCCCTGGGACTGGCGTGAGCGCTCCCATCTTGGGTTTTTGTCATCTTTAGCTTGTGTTGTTTTTTCTGGAGAGGAGATGTAATCCTTTATTTCTACTTTTTTTTGGAAGCAGCCCGGATTTCTTGGCTGTGTGGCTTTGGAGCTGCCTGGGTTTCTTCTGTGCAGGGTAGCAGGGCTGCAGTGTGTTATGCCAGAGCTCTTCTCGTGAATTCACTGGGTCCAGAGAAGCTGTTATAGGCAGGAACGTTCCACCCCAGGAAGAATTTCTGCCTGGTGTGCTCGCTGGTGAAGTCTGATCTCAGTGCTTCTCCTGGAAGCTGCCCTGCCTTCGTTTCCAGGCTTTGCTCTGGGGATGGAGCAGCCTCCCCCTTCCCAGGGCTGTTTGTTGGGTGCCAAGGGGACGGGTGGCAGCGGTGCTTGGAGGAAGGTGTGCCTGGTGGTGGCTTGGGGGGTGTCTTGGCTATGGGCTGTGTCACCAGGAGCTGGGGACACTTCTCCTTTTTAATCGGTGCATGGTTTTTTCCTTATCAACGAGGACGCTAATGAGTCATTTAATTTTTTTTTCCTTCTGGTTTGTAGCTAGGCAGTGTGCAGTCACTTGCTCGTATGCAGCACATCTTCACCCCAGAGTTTATTCAAGTCCATCTGCTTGTGCAATCAAACTTTCACATTATCTTGCAGGGAACCCTTTATGTTCATGTTAGTTGGGGAAATGACCTCCAAGTGGAAAATTAGCCTCGTGCCTGCCTCCTGACGATGCTGTCAGGGCCTGCACAAAGCTAAGTGCGTCCACGAGTTTCCAACGTAGATTTGTGCTCTGTGGCCCTGCACCACTGCAGGGACCTTGGTGCTGGATGGTCTTTGAGGTCCCTTCCAACCCAAGCCGTTCTGTGTTGGGAATACCCTGTTTGCTGGGCCTGCTGGAAGGGCTCTGTGTGCTGTGGTGTTCTCACACCAGTAAATAACCCTTTGGTTTAACTCCAGAACCAGCAGAACTTTGGGAAGCAGCACAGCCTGGCCAGCGAGACGCCAGCTCGGTGGGCAGCAGTGCTCAAGCAGGTGTTAGTTTCTGTCCAATGGACGTAATGGACAGTGGAGGGGTTTTCCTCTCTCTGGGATGACCACTTGGTTTGGGATGACACAGCCAGGAAAAGCTCTTGGTTGGGATGTTTACATGCCAGGAACACACCAGGCAGATGGTTACGTTGCTCAGGCAGGGAATATGCTCGGGCATTATTTCAAAAACGTGTGGCTGGTCCATGGTGTGTCTGTATGCAAGGCACAAACTCATTTATGTCACACCAGTGAATGGAGAAACGCGATGGTCGAACTCAAAGTTGAGATAATTCCTTTGTTTCTGGTATTGTCCACCAAAATCATTTTCCTTGGGCATCCCAACACAAGAAACCACTTTGGAGCTCTGAGGTCTAAACCAAATCCTGGAGCGCAGTCAGCAGAGCACCGAGGCCGTGTTCTGCCCATGCTCTGTTGGCATCCGAAGTACAAATGGGAAAACCTTCCCCCGAGGAGCACAGCACACCCAATTTCTCTTGATGTTGTTTTACCCAAATGATAACTCAATTTTGGATCTTTTTCTTAACATGTTGCCTTAACCTTACCGTATTTTTTTAGAAATGGTCACGATGGTGGGGTTGTGATTTTGTTAGTGGTTGGAGGGAGTTTATAGGAAAAATGAACTTAGCATCCTTTTATTTTTTTTTTTTTTCTCCACCCCATGCTAGCATTTTAAAGAGCTCCTGGCAATAGATCTGATTCCAAACCCTCTGTAACTTTGGTGTTACCCTTTAGCAGGAAAAGGTAACACTGGGCACTTTCTGTGCCATGAAACAAACCCAATGGAAAACCCTTCTTCCAGTCTCTCAGGGCCAGTTCTCCTGAAATTAAGGTGAAGGAGAGATTGTCATAAGCTGAAATACACGCTGGGGTGTTTCTAGAGGGGGAAGAGAAACCAGAACAGCTGTATTGCTTCACCTCCTTTGGGGTGAGCTTGGATTTAGAGTTTTAGAACCAGAGCTTTGGGCTGTAGTTTGGATTTGGGATCCATTGAGCCCTGCCTCCATGGGTACCAGAGGGGGATAAGAGGGTTTGATGGTTGAATGGCAGCATGTGGCTGTACCCTGCAAGGGATGTGGGGTTACTGCGGTCTAGGCAGGTTGTTCCTAAATAAAATTGGCGTGCTGGGGACGCGGGGGCAGAGCAGGACGGCGTTGTGCAACGGCATCCTTGGGTGCGCTCCCACTTCGGGGGCAGCTGCAGCACGCCCTGTGCTGCTGCTGTCAATGCACCCAGCCATGTAAATCTACACAGATACAGGAGGAGGAAAACAAATGTGTCCCCCCTAATTAGTAACATTGCCCTGTTGGTGTCTCCTGGCTGAGGATGCCTCCTTTAAGACCCGAGTGCACCCGTGTGTCACGGCAGCAGGATGTGCTGCGTGTGGCCGCCAGGCTGCTGACTTGCTGAAAACCTGCTGCAGTCACTCCCTGCTCTCCCTTTTTTTTTTTTCCTCCTCCTTTTAACTGCTGATCTGTCTGTAGCAGCTTGGCTCCGAACGCTTGAATAGATTTGTATATTATGGTTTCAAAATCGTTCTTAATTGCTGCAGATATTGAGTTGGCCAGATGTTAGTTGTCTTTTCCAGCGGAGACTTAACTGTTACTAAAGGTTGAACTGGAAATAATTGTTTTACCCCAGGATGGTATTTCATTTGGAAGATTAATAAAGTCCACTTGAAAAAGAGATTATCTTAAATTTGCTGCAGCTGGAAAGGACAAAGATTATCATTGTCAAAGGCACTGCGCGTCAAAACGAACTGGATCTCCTTCTTTAAAGGGGGGAACTCAATAAAAACGTGCTTAAGACAAACCCTGGAGGAATGTCTGAAAACTTTTAAAGCTAAAATAGCGGCGGTAACAAGATGCAAATGTCGCACGTAGACCCAATAAAAAACAAATAATTTTTTTTATCCCCCTAGAAGAAAGTAATCAGCGTGCGAGACTCCTGTCCGCGCCTCCATTGGTTGCAGAGCTGGCAGTGATGCCTCCTCTGTGCACAGCCACGGGGATGTGAGGGTGCTGGGTTCTGCTGTCTGCCCATGTGATGCTGTAAAAGGGGTGCCTGTGTTTTCCTAGGGGGGGTTGGCGTTCCCCACCACGTCCCGTACAGATGCGGCGGAGCGTTGGAGGTTTTTGGGTCTCCCTTGTAAGATGTGAAGTTTGATGCTGAGTGCTCCTGAAAGCTGATATTCAGCCTTGATAAGATCCTTTCCCTGGCACTGGAAGAGCACGAGTTTTCTGCCCAAAGAATGGGGAAATTTGGTTAATGTGAGCAACACTGGCCTTATTGCAAATACCCACATCCCTCACTGGCGTTAGCTGGGAACCTTCACTGTTGGGAGCTGCATGAATGAAGCATTTTAAGAAAAATATTTGCAGAAATATCACAAGCATTCACCCTCATGTCGTGATCTTGTAGGTCCTTTCCAACCTCGTGTTTCTATGGTTCTGTGCCATTCTGTTTGTGAAATGCTGCTGCAGAGAGGTGCTTTTGTAGGATTATATCCAAATATCTGCAGCACTATGATAAACCTGGCTTCCTTTTTTTGCCTTGTTGTAACTAGAAACTGGGATTTGTGAGCAGTGGTGATGCAGGAGGAGCTCTGGGAGCAGAGCACGGGGTTCCCTGTGATCCTTCCCCTTTCAGTGCTTCACTGAAGCTGGATGGAGGCTGTCCTGGTCAATGCTTCCATGGATGGATGCGTTGCCTTGGGCTGCTTTGGGATGGGAGCAGCCAGAGAGGCCGAGGTGCTGATCTCACCCAGTCTGTGTTCTGAGCTTTATCTTTCCCTCATTATTAACTCAGGGCCTGATAAAGTTAATGAAGTTGTAGATGAACCCAACTGGCTGTGGGAGGGAAGAACCCACCGTGTCGTGGGGTGAGTTTCAGGGAAACTCAGGCTGGGAGCCGTGCCGTGCTCTTCAAAGAGCAGCTGCCCCTGTTGAAAGAGAACCACAGGGCTCTGGGTGTGCTTTGAGTTTACCTTTTGATTCCTCAGTGACTCATGGTGGGAAGCCTCGGACTTGGTCAAGGTGTCAAAGCTGGCTTTGAAATCCCTGAACGCCGTGTGGGGCTGCGGGAGGGGAGCGGACCCCCCCGATGCCTCTGATCTCCAGCCCAGCTCATCTCTCCCAACCCATCTCCAGCCCAGCTCATCTCTCCCAACCCATCTCCAGCCCAGCTCATCTCTCCCAAGACCCTGGAGGTGAAAACAAACGCACAACCAAGTTATTTCTGGCTCTTCATCATGGGTAATCACAGCCTTTCTGCAGCGAGCGCTGGGCTTGTAGCTAAAGAAAGCGCCGGGCCCGCGGACAGCTCAGCTGCTGCTTTTTTGTGGTTGGGTTCTGGTGGTGGTGCTCTGCCAGGCTGTAAGTTCGCTTCCTGCGTTTTCTTCCCTGTGACTAACTGTGCTTCTTCAGTTTGCTGAAAGTATTCACAGGACGTTGTTCCCCACAGGCTCTCTCTGGGTTGAGCCTCCATCTTCAAGCTGGAGTCCGGCCGCTGGGTTTGGGTTTGTGCAAGAAGGGAAGAGATTTCTTAGTTTAGTCTTCAAAAAAAAAAAAAAAGTTATAAACGTAAAAGGATGTCTTTGTACATTTTTCAGTTTAACTGAAGCTCCCCTGCAGCCTTGTCACCAATTCTAGTGAAAGATGATCTTGTTCCCAGAGCCCTGAGCTGATTTGTGAGCAGAGCAGGATGCTTCAGTGGGGTGCAGGGAGCTGCATGGCAAGGCTGTGCTTTGAGACCTGATTTCAAGCCGTGTCCTGCTCTGCTCCCCAACGTGCCTGGCTTCTCTGGGGTGTTATTTTCTACATTTCACTCTCTCACAGTGGGTTTTGCATGGGTTTCCTTGGGCTGCTGTCACGTGCTGATGTTATCTGCACGTTGCAAGTGAAGTGATTGAATGCATCTCCATTTTATGCTCAGAATAGGAGGAAAAAAGTGAGTTTACTGTAGCGTGGTGTGAGTTTGGATGCGCTGACAGGTTATAAAATTTCAAATATATTGTTGAAAAGCCCTGGCTGGGGGTTAGAGGTGAGCAGATGTTGCTGGTGACCTCAAGCTGCCTGTGCTTGCTGGTTAATGACTCATTAAGGAGGATGGCATTTGGGTTTGGTGCAAAGAAACAAGCAATGTGTATGGCATTTCATATTCCGCAGCTGCCACTGGGTCTCTGTGCTTCCAAGCAGGCATGGAGAAGCTCAGGTGGCTCACAAGCAGCTTAAAAATGAAATTATTAACACTTGCTTCAAATCCCCCAAACGTGGGAGTCAGTCTCTGCTCTCCACACTGCTGATCAATGTACAAAACTGGCACCAGCTCAGCCTCTGGATCCACTCGATGAACAAGGACATTCAGGCAGCCCAGAGAGAAGGGTGCCCTGTGCCCATAACGAAGCTCCTGCTCATTAGTAGGCTCGCTGGAAGCTGGATCCCAGCCCTGCAGCCCTTGGTTGAGCATTTCCACACGTGACCTGATGTTTGCTGGGAGCTCTGCTGGGCTCAACGTTTCCCCCCCAGCGAGTGTTCATTGGAATCCCCTTCCAAGTAGGTTTTGGGACTGAGACCAGTCACGTCTGTCAGGGCTGACAGTTCTGTTTCAAGCTGTTGGCTTCACAAATAAGCCCACTGCTACTTGTCAGGGCCAGTTTTCCCCTTCTTCTGGCTTTATCTGTCTGGAAACTCCCAATGTGCGTTATTTTAGAAAAGGATTTTTAGGTGCATGTGGTCTAAGGGCTTTGCTTGCTGTGCTTTGTCACAAAGTGCTAGGCTTCCTCTCCAATCTCCTGATTTTAGTGGTTGCATTCTGAATTTCCACCAAAATACAGCTGGAAAAAAGCTTAGCACTACAGCCTGAGACTGAATTGCATGTGGCTTCACAAATTGTAGAATACCTCGGGTTGGAAGGGACCCATGGGGGTCATGGAGCCCAACACATGGGCAGTTCTTGAATCCCTGGGTGCTATAGACAAGGCAGATGTTTGGATTTTCCACTCTTAAATGGTTTTACAGATCTGAGTGAAGGCTACGGAGCCCTTGGCAAGAAGTACGCTGCGGGTGAAGTTCTGCTTTGTAGATGTGGGTCAGTGGTAGCCAGGTGTGCCACTGCTTTACAGACTGCTCTCTGTTTTCTTTCAACGTGAACGTATGGCTTCTGGTGTGTGCAAGCAGCCCCTGTACGCAGGGGAGCAAAGCCAGGGAGGGGTTCACTTGGCCTGTTTCATGTGAGCTAACAAAGTTGCTTAATGAGCCATTGTCAATTACTGAGATGTGGAAGGAAGTGAGAATAATAGGACTGCATCCCTTTGCCCTTAAATACAGCAGAGTCCAGTGATGGATGCTTGAATTAGAGATCAAAGGGATCTCAGCTCAGCATTTGTTCCCCCTTTTCAGGTATGAGAAAATTTGATATATCCCCCTCTAAGTCTTTCAGTGAAGCATTGGCCATGTGGTGGGATGCTGGGCAGCCTGCATCCTGTTCCAAACTCTTCTACCAAATATTTTCCAAATGACCACGCCAGAATCTCCTGACCTCTGACTCTTTCTCTGTTCCAAACAATTTTGAAACCCCACTCTTTTTTTTTTTTTCCTCAAGAAGAAAGGGAGAAAAAGGAGTGCAAAGCACTTAAGAACACTCTAATTCACAGGGAAATGTTTTCCCACTAATCTGTATTCTTAGCCAGAGCGTGGAGCTGCCGGTTGCCAGTGGGAGAGCGGCTTTCAGCGTTCAAAGGGACAAAGTGACCCTGGGAACGAAGCCCTGCTTGCAGAGATGCTGTGCAGGATTTCATCCTTTCAAGAGCAGCTACGGCACTGAAGGCAGCTCGTTGTGATAGCAAGGACAGCAAGCTCCTGGTGGCAGCGTGTGATGAATCTGCAGATGAACCCATTTCCTTGCATGGCTTCTCTTCCCCTCCTGGGCATCAGGTCCCCCTGTCTGTGTGCCTTGCAGCCTGGGAGGAACCCGCTGCCCCCTCCACCATCATATGTGGGAGTGACGTGGAGGTGGGCTGTGCTGCTGCTGGCTCTGTGAGTAGGTGCTGGAACACCAAACAAAGCTCATTTTGGTGCACCCCGATAGCTGTCACCCTGATCTCAAACACAGAGGCTTTCTTTCACCTCTGTGTTCAGTGAAGCATTAATTACTGGTTCATCTCTCTGCTAAAATCCACAGGGAGACGTGGCTGGAGACCCCGTGCCAGCGTGGCCCTGCTGCTGAGTGCCTTTGGTTCAGCTGTGCTTGGGCCCATGACTCAGCCTGGCCCTGCTGGGGCTGCAGGGAGCGAGCTCCTGCTTCCAACCAAGTTTGTCCTGGAACCCTTCAGCGCTCCATCATCTCTTCCCCTCCCTAAATAGCACGGGTTTGCCACTGCTGGTGGTTTGCATCCCACTAATGACTACGTAGCTGTTTGCTACATAGAGAAATGTGCTCATTCTGCACAGGTAACGTAAGCATTTGCTCCTTGAAGCAGAGCTCTGACAAAAGCCACTCTGCTTGCTCTGTGTGCTCGTTTCCTACCCACACAGCATCCTGCAGGCCTGGCTAACAGTGCCTTTGCCTGTTTTATTTATTGCCAGTCGTTAGAGCTTCCCTTTCATCAGTAGGGTTAGCCTAGAGACTCGACAAGGTAAATATTGTCTGGAGCCTGCAGCCTGTCGTGTTTCAGACTGCCTTAAAATTGTATTTAATTTGTGAAAGCTTAGCTCCTTCCCAGCAGCAGGTAAAGGGCACACGCTCCCCATCAGAGGCCAGATCCCTCCCCACTCTTCCTGGCGTTCTGTGCACACCAGTGTTTATCCCATTCTCTTCATTGTTCCTCTGAATTAAGTATCAAACAGTTGTGTCATTGGGAATGTATGCAACAGCAAAAACAGCTATTATGTTTGTGTGAATTTAAGGCTGATCTCCCTTTCTACAAATATTAAAAAATGCCTAAGCTTGAAACTTATATCCTCCCAGCTGTCATCTTTATTAATTTGTTTCCATTGAAATGGCAGGGTTCTGCTGTTTAATGGTACTTCTGTAAAGACCAGTCACTGTAATTAGCTAGGAATACTAAACTATATTAATCTGCCCATTGTACTAAAGTGATTAAAGCAGCTTAAGCAGAGTAAGCACCCTCACATTTCTTGGAGGACTGTGTGAGAGTGCTGTGTGTTTCCTCAAGTGTCACAGCAGCCTTTGAAGAGCTGTTTATTTCCTACCTTTTGTTATTGCTTGTGTTCTTGGAAGCCTGAGGTTGCCAGTAAAGCCTACACTTAAATGTATTTATCTTTGCAGTGATAATCCAACCCTTAAAATATAGTAAGATACAGCTGGGCACGTAGGAATGCAGTTTGGAGACTGTGCTGCATGGTGGCTGTGTATCTCAGCTGCCTTCTTGATTTCCTGAAAGCTGATAAGCATTATCTCATTTGATAAAACAGCTGCCTTGATCTTTATTGGGTTCAATAAAGGCCTCGAGTGTTGGGGCAGAGATTAAGGTGACTTCAAGCTCTTGGTTTTGAGGCTGGCTCTTCAAGGAGGCGCAGGGAGGGCAGACAGAGGTTTAGCTGCAACTTGTGTTTATTCTTGGCATTTCAGGCTGAAAAATGGCAGAAGTGAATGAAAACATCGTGGTAATGCATTCCAGCAGGATCTCTGCTTGTGTTCTGCAGAAGAGTAATTGCCATTTTTTATCCCTTGCTCTTATCAGGGCTTATGCCTTCCAGAAGTGCTCGGAGGTGGTCGCAGCACAGCTGGGACTGGCTGCCCATGGACAGCCCTGTCCTGAAGGCAGGGAGAGCCAGTGAAGATCTCTTATGAGAGAGGATGTTCAAATGTTGGTGTTCAGAACTGAGTGCAGCTTCCATGCTGACAGCTCAGCTAGCCAGGCCTTTGGTTACCTGGTTCAGCATTCTGAACAGAGGTGGAGCAGTGCATCCCCAAAATGGATCGTTTGCTTAAACGTTGGAAGTAGTGAAGACAGAAATGCCTGCTGAGGAGGAGCTGGGTTTGGTGTGCTGGTAGCTTTGCAGTAAGTGTTGGAAAAGGTGCTCTCTGATCACTGTGCAGTGCCAGGGACATATTTCTCACTTCTGAGGTCACCAGCCAGCCCAAATGCTCCTTAGCCCGCTGTGTTCCTGCAGCAAGCCTTCAGAGGGGCTGCTGGTTCAACTGGGCTTTTGTCAGCTGCTAACTGGGAGGGTTGGGGACACATCTTTGGTTTACTCCAGCATAATTCCATGCTTCTTACTGTGAAACCATCTTCAGGAGAGACCTGGCTGGGATGCCTTTGGGGGAACTCAGCTTGAAGCCTTCAGACTCCACGTAAGTGTTCCAGTGGCAGAGCCCCTGCTCCATCTGGAGAGCTGGAGCCCCACGGTGCAGCCACAGAGCTCACAGCACCCAGGCCTGCCTCTTAATAACACTGCTATGAAGTCCTGAGGCAGTGCTGTAAAGAAATCATCTTCACCCTACATGGGAAAATGTTCCTGTCATTAAAAGCTTGCTAGGTTACTCCTTAGAGCTGTGATGTAAGAATCTTCCATGCAGTCATGTGCATCAGCTGAGATAATGCACTATTTTAACTTGGCAGCCTCCAAGAGGACATTCATGAAAGCTTTCATTAGGTGTTTATAGAAATAGAAAGGAAATTCATGCCACAGAAGTTTGCCTGGACTTTCCGACAGCTTAGCGTTAGATCTTATTATGGCTTTAAATCTCTCCCAGAACTGCTGCTCTCCCTGGCTGCTGGCAAGGGGCTGTGCTGGGCTCCGAGCTCTCAGCACCAGGAGGAGGTGAGAAGTGACAAGTGGAGCAGCCCAAACACCAGCAAAATGCAAATGTATTTTTAAAATGGTGCTGGTATATTGGAGCACACGCTTCTGTGACACCTTCTGAAAGATGTCACAAGGCTGGAACTGTATAGAAATGTCCTCTTGGTACAAGAAGTTCTCCTGACTGCAAGGAGACTTCAAATCTGTTTTGCTGGGTGCCTGCCTTGCTTGCTTTTTCTTCTTCTTTTTCCCTCTTGCCCAAAAGTGCTTCTCCCATGTTAATATTTTTACCAGGTCTTGAAGTGCCTCCTGCATTCCTGGAGATTTTAAAAAAAAAAATACCATAAAGAGAATGGAGATTTAGGAGGAAAAAAAATGGTGAGGGAAGGAGGAATACAGCTGTCTCGTGGGGAAAAATGTGGATTCATCATGGAAAACCAGAGGGAGAAACTTGGAAATGAGCTCAAGTCTGCTGTGATGGATTTTGTTTGGGGGATTGGAAGCTTTCAGGGCCCTTGGCTGCAGAAAACAGTCACAGCAAGGTCTGGTGTGGCCACTAAGCTGCTGATCAGTGGCACTTGACATGACTCTGGTGCTGTGCTGAAGCAGTCGAGGGCTGAGAGTTTGGATGTCCAGCTCAGATCCCTGCTTGCAGCCCTAGCACAGAGCACAGGGGTTGCAAACCACGCTTGGTGGCAGGCTGCAGGAAGCCTTAATTTGTTATAAATGTTTGCTTACAGCTCACAGTGGTGGTATTTTTTCCGAACTACATACACTCCTTGTCTTAAATCTCAGTGAAGGACCTACAGCTGTGTTGAAGGCCTGGAATAAAGCTGTTGATAATTCTTTTAAGCCAGCAAGGCGTCAGGCTCTGGGACAGGCATGCTGGTGCCCATCTTCTGCTGTTTAAATACATTTGATGAAATGATGAGCATTGAGCAATTTTGAAGTTTCCCTAAACAATGGATGGATTCCTCTGTGATTATAACATGAGTCAGTGGTAATAATCCCCTTTCATTGTGCAGCTCTGTTCCTGAAACTGGGCACCAAAGTCTTCTTGGTAACTCCCTGCTGAGCATCCTACCTTACAATTTGGTGAGGAAACTTTTTTTTCCTGCTCTGTTCTGCTCGGCTGTAGCCTGTGTTTATTGCAGGAATGATGCAGGAGGTAGGATAGATAATGATGCTATCCCAAGGTACCACATGGCTTTGGTATGCTGTGATAATGGCCCACTGTATTCCACCCTTCAGAGTCCCCTTTGTCTGCACAGGGTCTCTACGAGCTTGTTTCCTGCACAAAAGGTTGAGGAAAACTGCAACTCTACAACTTTCTCACATTAACACTTGCACCAGGCTGTTGCTGGATGTTGACTGAAAGAATTTGAGATGCTGAGGGCTCTCTGCAGTAATTGCAATGTGGTTTAAAAGCATCGCATGGGCTCCTGTTTCCTACCCTGTTCTCGCAGGGTGAGGAGAAAAACTATTTCAAGATGTCAAACTTCTGCTTCTCATTTGCTCAAAGAGGCTTGGACGTGTCTAAAGGGAGACCTGAAAAGTGAAATCTAACACTCCCCCGTGCCATGGTGGAGCAGGGCAGATAAACATGGGAGGAGCAGAGGGTCATGGGCAGCTTGTTGATTTTTGCAGTAGTGTAAAAATCAATCCATGGGTACTTCAGGCTCTGTTCTGTTCATTGTTCTTCACTTGAGTTTTACAGCATATGTCACCAGATTTTGGAAATATTCCCTTCAAAGGGAATGGTCCTTTGGAATAAGGAATTTACTCAGCTGAATTTCACAGCAGTGCTGTAGGTGTGCACGTGGCGAGCGCTGGGACCAAGCACTATGCTGGCTGCCATCACATTGCACCTTGCTGATAGGCAGAGCTGCAAAATAAATTTCTATATGTGCTCAGCTGTCTTTCATGCATGGTGTTTGTAGTACTCGTGTTTGTTGGAGATTGCCTTACATGGGAATTCAGCGCTTGATAATTAACTTGTAGCTAGCAGCGGTACGCAGTCGTGTAATCCTGTGCTTTTCAGATTACCTGTTTCAGAATGAGTCAGAGTAATTACTTTTATCTGCAGTTATGACAACAGTTTCACAGGAATGTAATGTTCTTCGCCTGGGCTGTTGCATAAGCTGTGCTTGCAGTTGTCTTCTGCAGGGCTGGGGTGCACCGAGCTCCTCTGTGCTCCTGGGTGCCAGGGGAGATAAGGGCTGCCACGGGGATGCACAGAGCCAGCTCCGTGCTGCTGTGTTCTCAGCATCCCTGATCAGCCAGGGCTGACACGGGCATGGACTTGGCTGTAATGAAATAGAGATGTGGCTCCAGCATGGCAGCTGTTGGGATCAGCTCTGGTTTGGGCAGAAATGGGGCTTCTTCCTGAGCTCTTTTTTCTGTGGTTTGTAACCCCTGCGAGGGGGCTGCTGGCACAGTAAGTGATAAAAATAGCAGCAGGGGAGGTGGCTGAAACAGCCTTGAGAGTATGGTGCTGTCCTCCAGTAGGGTGAAATCAGGATGTGGCTGTCGTCTTAAATTTCCTTTGTTTGTTAATAGAAATTATATATACATAGAGGAAAAAATAAGCGGATATACCTGTGAAATGGGGGAAGTGCCTTGGGCTTGGCTGGTGCAGGAGGGAGAGAAGTGGGTGGCTGGGCATTGTCCCAGCAGGGCTGATGTGGCCACCTAGGCTGCAGTGAAATCCTCACAGAGATGTCTCTCTTTTTTCCACACAGTTGACATGTAAAACTGCTCTGATTTCCATCTTGCCCAAAGCATCACGCAGCATCGATCTGTGTCAGATGGGTGTGTTGGTATAAATCTGATCAGATTTATGGAGTTCCACCTAATCATATTTATTTTGCCATGTGTGGGCTGCATCAGATTCCTGGAATCAGAGCTGACTCGTCAAGCAAGCTAACACTCTGACTTTTGCTTTCAGAATAAATCTGCTGCAGGGAGCTGGCAGGCATGGAGGTGGCACAGGGAAGCCCCACGGTCAGCGTTCAGCAGGGTGCAGGCTGCTGCAGGAACAGAGCATCCCCCTGGGCTGGGGACAGAGCTGCTCATCCTGGTGACACAGAGCAGCTTGGAGGGGGATGTCCCACCTGATGTCACAGTTCTGAAGCTCCACATGTCTGGTGTGGATGTTCCTGCTAGCTGCCCGGCTGTCTGAGGATGGATCTCAGTGCTGAAAGTTTAAAGTTCATCGTAGCTTTTCCCTCTTGCAGGGGAGAACTTCACAGCTGTAGGCTTTTGAGTGGTTCCTCTTCTGTGCAGCAGGTTTTCCCCCTCTCAGCTTCTTACATCTTTGCGTAATCTTACTGGCATTGTTTTTTCTCTTTGCTTTGTCCTTACCTTGTGCTCTTGCCTTCTTCTCCCTTTTTTTTTTTTTTTTTTTTTTTGCACAGAGTAAATGCTTAACTCCCTGCTCACCCCCAGGAAAGCCTGCAGCTGAGCTGGTCGGCCTTTGCCTGCATTGCTTTTTCACAAGGCTCTTTTGTTAGAAACTGGAGCGGGCCAGCTTCAGTTCCCACAAAGCTTGCAGGAAAATGGAAGGCAGGCAGTCCCTGCCTTCTCGTGTTACCGAACAAATCCCTCTCCCCTTCCCCGGGGTCTGTTGTACCAATGAGAAAACTGCATTTCAGCTGTCAGAAACTGCCAGATTGCCAGAAACTGCCGTAGAGCCCCACTGCAGAATTGTTTGCTCATGCTTAGAAGTGTTGTTTGTTCAGGGGTTGTAAACACTGCCAAGAAGATTTTGACAGGAGTGAAAAATGAATTGAAGCTGCTGGTGCGGAGTGGGGAAAGAGCAAGCATTAATCCTGCCTGGAACCCTGCTTGCTGCCCTGGCAAAGGTAGGAGGAGGCTGTGCAAAGCAGCCTTCAGTTTCCCTTATGTAATAGTTACTGTGTCATGGATTACATCATAAGCAGTGCTCTGAGGGCTCGCAGCCTGCTGCTATCTTATCAGCTGCGGCCCGTTGTGCCTTACAGAAATCTCTTTCTGCAGGAAATGGCTGTGTTCCTCCGGGCAGCGTGCTGCTTGCAGGTGTGGAGAGCTCCAGTGATAAATGGCATCCTAATTATCCTCTGATTCCAGAGCATGGCTACTTCATAAATAAACACTGGATAGGCAGAGGCCTTTTGTGGTTTTGCTCCTTGAAGTGTAGGAGCTCCATTCCTCCAGAGCAGTTTTGATTTCTGCATGGCTGTTCTGCTCCAGGCACGTGGAAATGTAAGGCTGCAGTGAGCTTGCATGAAAGCACAAAATGGAATTACCTGACCTAATCAGCTCTGTTTTGGGAGGTGCACTGCCATGGCTGGGGGCAGGTGTGGTTTGGAGCACCTCTCCCAGGCTGAAGGTGTTAATCAATGCTGAATCATTTGCAGCTGCAGAATAGGCAGCCCAATGCCTCAGGTTTGGGTTGTGTTGTCAGGGGCATTATCTCTTTTGAGAAGAGTGGGCAGTGCATGGGGAAGGAGGAGGTTATACTGGGTTTTTCTTACCCATGAAAGTATTTATTTGTGTACTCATAGGTATTCTGGACTTTCCCCTGTAGAATGGGTTAGCAACCAGGATGCTGGTTATGAACACAAGGGAAAAAGACTTCTTTGCTTGGCATTTCTGACCTGGACAAACACCTTTGTGCTCTGAGAGCAAGGTGCATCGAAGCTCGTCACTCACAAGCAGTGAGACAGCATGGGGCATGGCAGCAGTGAGCTTGGTGGTTTTTTGTTTTCCACTATTTCTTAGTTCACAAACAGTGAGGGGAAAAAAATCATTATTTCTTTTGGGGCAGCAGCATTTCAAGTGAATTTGCTACTACGTGATGTGGAAATAAACTACCCACAGTCATGGCCTTGGGTGGACTGGTAAATAGAAGGCCTTCAAGGATTTATTGTGTTTTTTTTCTTCCCTTAGTTGGCTGTGTGGTTGAGAATAGCTGGAATTCATAACTGACACTTGTGCATCATGCAAAGTGCTTTGCAAGGACAGGAAATCCCGTAGGTGCTTTCTCTGTCAGCTGTGAGCCGTTGTGAAAGCAGCTGGCAGCAGCCTCACCCACTGTGTTAGACCCATTTTGAATAAATATCTCGTGTCTGTATCGATGGACTTCTGTGCTTGGGGCTGAGTGAGTGTACAAAAAGGGAGGTGCAAAGCTTATCTGGGTATCAAAAGATACCTTAGATTGAAAAGTGGCCTTTATTTAGCTCAGTGCTTGCAGGATTGTCACGCAGAAGCATGTGTCTTGTAGCTCTGTAGCTGAAGACGTAGTTAATTTTGGTCTGAATATTGCTCTATTAAATGTGGGTTCTCCTAGTGCAATAAAAGCAACACCACTTGCTCTGTAAAGGAATGCAGGCATGGCTGGTGCTTCTACTCAAAGCTATTGAACTCCTGTGACATTGCGCGTGGCTTAATGAACTTAATGAACTTGCAGATGATTTTTATTGTGGATCCATTAACAGACTCAATCATCATTCCAGATGAATGTAATCAGAAGGTGTAATTAAGCTGTGCTTTGCTGTATATAAGCTCTTCCAGTCATTCTCTTCACAAGGAATTGCCATTGTTCAAAGGCCTTTATGCTGTTTTATGCAGAGTACAAATCTAGAGCAGGGCTTTAATATTAACCTTTCCCTTGTAATGACCCCCCTGAGCTTTAACACAGGGCTCTGCTGTACCTGTGTGACCCAGACCATTGCCAGGCTCAAGGATATGGACGCCCTCGTTGCTCTGTTTGGCAAAGCAGCATCACATTTCCCAGACTTGGAGCAAAGAGGCTGCGACTCGTGCAGAGCAGACACTGCCCTGCCTGCTGCACACAACAGATGACTTCATTCAAGAGTGCTGCTGCTGCTGTGTTAGAGCCAGGCTTTAATGGAATCAGACGTTCACATTAAATTAATACGTTTTACATGGAGCCCATCAACTAACATTTAATTTGCTTCAATAAGAAGTCAGGACATGTGGGATCAAAACGGTCTCTGCTCGGGATAATCACGGAGAATCCCTGTACCTTACAAATGCTCACTTAATCAAGAGGTAGCATTTGTGAATAAGCTAATTGTTTAGTGCATCTCATTTCGTGCAAAACAGACTGGATGGAAAAATGAACTTTTAAGCTAGGATTGTAAAAGCAGGGAGAAGGGTGCGCTGTTGATTGGCTTTTTTTACTTAACAGAATTGAAGATAGCTTCATAAAAGGGTTTTTTAATGAAATGCATCTTACACAGCTCAGGTTTTTTTGAGCTAACGAAAGCAGGCAGGTGGCTGTTTGTGTTTACAACCCAAAACTGCCTTCTGGTATCGGGGATGGCTTAGTGCAGGCGTGTCCAGCCTGTGGTCCAAGGGCTGCACGTGGTCCCACACAGCCTGTGCTGCATCCTGGCCCCACTGCTGTGCCATCATGGGGGTGGCTGTGCCCCTCCAAGCAGCCCAGCCATGGACGTGCACCCATCGCTCAGCGGCAGCCAAACATCGGTGTGCCATGGGCACTGAGCTGAACCCAGAACAAGGGGAGGGCACAGAGCAGTGCTAGCTCAAGTTATGCAAATAATGTCATGCATTTTGATGCCTTGGGTGGACACAGTCCTGTGAACGGCAAAAAATACAATTGCTTTCTATTTAGATAAAGGAATTTGAGAATAGGTTTTAAGATTGCCCAAAACATCATCAATTTTTTGGTGTAGCTACGACTCCATTTTCAGTTGATATAAATACATTGCCTGCAAATTTTCAAGTGGAATGGACAGAGTTGCAATCAGGCATTCAACTCAAAGAAAAATCTGCTTGTCTCTCTCTACGATGCTTTTATAAACCCCATCTAACCGGAGAGAAATATACCCCTCGCTTCACAACCATGCCTTATTCACGCCATCCCTTTTTGGCAGTATGTTTGTGAGCAACTGTTTTCAAGGATGAAGCCCAGGAAGAGTAAAATTTCCTCAAAAATCTCTGGTGAACACCTTGAGAACTCACTAAGAATTGCAACCACTTCCATCAAACCAGACCCATGCGTTAGTTTCACAAAAACAAGGTCAAATATCCTATTGGTTTTATGATTTTGTTGCTCTTCTTGTTTTATGTTTTAATAAAAAATAGAAAAAAATATTTTATTTATAGGTTTTATGTGCAGCCCAAGACACTCCCTCTTTGCTCAACGTGGCCCTGGCAAGCCATGAGGTTGGACACCCATGGCTTGGTGAGGTTGTAAATGCTCTCATTTGAGAAACGCCATTTGGTAACTGGGAAGTGAGTGAACAGACTGGTGCTGTGGCAGGGTTTTGGTATCGTAAAGCTGTATTTATATCTACAAAAAGTCTCAAATCTGGTGCTTTCCTGTCCCAAGGCACCACGATGTGTTCCTCCCAAGCAGCGTGCCCTGCCCAAATTCTGCCTCTCGCTGGGTGCCGTGTGGGAGTCGTGAGCTTGTTCTTCTGAGGGGCCGTTAAGTCAGCTCAAGTGAAATCAGCGTATAATAACCAGAGTTATAAACTGTAATGTTGAGAGTTGTTATCTGGGTGGTAGAGAAGGGATTAGTGGGCATGTTGCTGCAGAGCCGGCGCGTAACCGCCCTGAGTAACGCGGAGCGATGGCGTGGGCCGGGCCGGTGCCTGTGAAGCGTTGGGTCCCGTGCCAGCCCTGCGAGCAGGCAGCACGCCTTGGAGTTCCCACAAACAAGGGATGGGCCTCAGGAAGGGCTGAAAGCACAGAAGAGCAAGCGGTGCTGCCACAGAGGAACGCCAGCCCGGAGCTGTCTCCAGCGGGTGACGGCAGCACCGCGCCGTCGTTGCTTGGTCTTGCCATGGGATGGGTGTTTTCTCCTTTTCCTCGGAGGCGTGGTGCAGCGGAGAACGCAGCTGAGATGCTTCATATCTTACAGATGAGCAAAGCTGGGTGCATCTCATGCCCAAACATGGAATAGTGGTGCCTTAGCGTGCAAGAAAACCCCATAGTGCTGTTCCTGGGGTGGCACAGAGGCCATCGGTCTGTTTCTCTTCAGGAGTCATGCATTTCCATCAGCATTTTACAGCCACTGCTCAAATGCACACTTGTTTCCCCCATTGCAGACCTGAACACTCAAGCTGTTTGGTTTTTCTTGGTGGCTCCTCTTCTCCCCGTGAGCTGATGGGAAGGCACTCCCTTTGATGAAGCAAAGTTGAAAGATTCCGCATCCGTACCTGAGAGGATGGCAGGGGAAGTTCTTAGACCACTGGAGATGTGTTGTCTTGCTCCGTTTCTCTTGTTTTTTCTTCTCTACCTGACTACTGGGAAGAAGGATCTTTTCTCCTTGACGTTTCGTATGGGGAAAAAATATATTGTCACTAAATGTTATTTGAGGAATGTTTGCTTCCTTGGGGAAGGGTGTTTTTAATGAAAGGAAGAATCCAGTGGATGCCATCAGGCATCGTTAGCTATCAGTGAGTCTGCTCGTGCCTTTCTGCCTTGAGCAAAAGCGTATTTAAAGCGGTGTGTTTGTAGCTGGCATATTTGGTAAACATGTTGTCTGTTGTCTAAATAGTGCTGCACTCCCACCTCAAATCCTGCGTCTTTGACAGAAAACTACTGAACAATTTTTGGAAAGGCAAAGTTCTCTAAAGCTAACTTTCTTCCCTAAGGAGTGTGCTCCAATGGGCAGTGTGCTTTTATGAGTATGCTCCAATGGGCAATTCTTTGCCAGTCCTTATTCCAAAATTTGATTTGATGATATTGAGAGAGAAGAAGGAACCACGCTGCTGTGCATGGATGGAGGTATCCAGGAGGAGAGCAGTTTGGAGTCTGTGTCAGCAGACACTGCTCAGTTTCACCCCATGAACACAAAGATTTGCAAACTTCAGAGAAGATTTTAGGGGATGTCATCCAGTTCTTGCAGTATTTCATCTGCTTTCTTCATGGAGCAGACCGTGTTGGTGTTGGTGACCTCGTGGCTGCTCTTCCAATTTCAAAGGAAACGCACAAGTTTGCGGTGTGACTCAGCTTTACAAGAATAAGGCTTTAAGCAACTTTAATCCTGGCTGACTGTTGCTGAGTGTTGTTTGCTTAACATCCCTATAATGCAACATTTCCCTTTAAAGACAGCAAGCCTCCTTTGTTCTCCTCTAAGCTATGCAAGACACTTGCTCTTAATCACAGGACTGCAGAAGTAGTTTGGGGCCAAAGCTGCAGTGACTGAATGCTGCTGGAATGTACTGTGTCACATCTGGGAAAAGGGGAAGAGGGCTGTGTCTGCTCCAGTGCAGACTAAGCCCTTTTTTGGGGGTGGTGGCTGTGACTAAAAGATCCTTGGTAGGTGGGAAAGATGGAAGAAAGCTTGGCTGGGTTTGAAATTTGTGTTTCTGATGTTTGTTTTTTTTTTCTTTTAGAAAGAACTGAGAATAATAATAACAAAAATGCTCTGAGGTCTGGTAGATCTGCATGGCAATGTTTGCATTCCTGGGTCAGAAAGAAAAAGATTTTGGATGCAGCTGGAAATCATAGCAACTAATGCATCTGAGCCAAGAAATAAGTGTATGTGAGACGAGCCGGAGCAGCTGTCCATTTAATGTCCTGCTGCAAAATGTAAAGACTGCTGGGTTTTAGCCTATAGGGTGGACAGTCATTTCCCTTTGGGTACTGTCACTGCTTCTCCTGTGGCTTCCCAGCAGCAGGCAGCTCTCTGCTTGGCTGCACCCCTCTCCTGGAGGCAGAAGGAGCATCCCCAGGATCTTGGGCTGCACGTGCACCTGTGTCACTGCTGAGAGCAGAGGGCTGCTGGGGTTAAGCCTACTGGAAGACCACGTCTTGTGCAGTCCAACAGCAACAAGATACTGATGAGCATGAAATATTGGGAGAATCATTGAGAGCATGTTGATTCCTGCAGCCATCAGTGCCATAGTGAGCATCTTGTCGGTGGCACGGCTGCTTCCTGCTGTGTTTGGTGGAGTGTGCAGGAGCAGCAGCTGCCAAGGTCCCTTTTAAAGCCCTGTGTGTTACAGCAAATGGGGCATGATCGTATGAATGAGCAATGTTTCTATTGTCTCACTTGCTTGGAAGCTTAAATGGAGAATTAATTTACTGTCCCGTTGTCATCCTCTGCATTCCCAGCCTTTTCCTTCCTCTCTTCACTCCAAACAGTCTCCTGAGGACACGAGAGTGACGTTTTTAGCTGCTAAATGAGGTTATTCAGCTCAATGGCAGGTGGGCAGAATGTGTGCTGAGGTTTGCAGTGTGATAGCAACGACTAGCAGGACCCTTAGCATCAGTGCAGCGTAAACCTTGTCTCCTGCCAGGCGTGAACTTTTTGGTTAAAAACAACCTAATTGTTGCTAGAATTAAGAGAAACAGAAACCAGAGTGGGGTGGGAGTGTGTTGTGTGTTGTGAAGGCAGCCTTCTCCTCTCCTCTGGGTCTGAGGGAGGGGAATTTGGGCTGTAAATCACCGTTCTGTGAAATGCACTGGAACTGGCACAAAGGGAAGAACTGGAACTACTGGAATTCCTGCAGGATGAGGGAGGTTAGGCCGAGCACACTTGGAGATGCATAATTTTGGCAGCTGCCCAGAATGGCTGAGCTGCTGGGGAGGAATGCTAATCCTTTTTGCTAGCTTTTTGGCATAGTCAGTAAAAATACACAGCTCCATCTTCCAAAGCTTCATCCCTCCCTGCACCGTAGGAACGCACCTAATGCAGCAGGATGGCCTGAATGCAGCCTGGATTCCTGATTTCAGCAATTAAAACCTGGAGCAGCAGCATCTGATGTGTGCTTTGACATGCATCCCTAAGTGACATCCTGCTGGCAGGGGGAGTGATTGAAGCCAGGCAACCCTTCCGTTGCAGAAGGAGCCTATCTTACAGATTGCCATGTAACTGGCTGCTTTGATTTCACCTTCTTGACTTTAATATTAAATCTGAAAAGCAAAGTTACTATTTTTATAGAGATGCACGTGTAATTAGCAGCCAAAAAGCAAATAGGATATGGAAATACAAACTCAAATATTTGGCGACAAATGCAAATTTCAGCCTAAATATTTTACTCCGCTTGGCAGCGAACCCTCGCTAGGAAAAAGATGCACAACAAACCCTCCTGCATGAATCACACCGGGTTGTCAGTGGGGAATTCACACGCTGGGTTGCTGGCTGGTGCTGCAGCACGATGGCAGGATGCAGCCAGCGTTCATCCTGGCACTGCTGCATGGATGTAACCCTCCCAGGTGCCTCTGAAGGTGAACTGCAGCCTCACCGTGGCTGCCTGCATCCTCTCCTGCAGGTGGGCCTCCCCAATTTCCTGAAGTTTTCCCTTTTAATGCATGTTCGTGCATGTTCCCTACCTCTGTGGGGATAGCCCACAATCTGGCTATCAGCAGATTTCTTTGTGAGCTGGAAAATAGACTGAAGTGATATGTTGTGGCCGAGGTAGCCTTGCAGCCTGGCGTTTTCAAGGATGATTTACCATTTCCAGTTAAGCTACAAAAAAAGAGTGGCAACAAATTATCATGATGATACTCAGAGATTATGCTCGCAGGAATGCTTTTAATCATGTGCTATCCAATATTTTTGGGATATTGAAAGTGAGTATGTTCATGGCAGCAAGCAGCCCCAGGTTCTAGGTGGTGTTGGACAATACCCTTTGTGTGCTATAAAGAGGAACTGCCAGATATTTCTATACTTCATCCAGCAACGATGCTGATAGTATGAGGTTTAATCACCCAGTTTGTGACTGTGTAATTCCTTTTCCTGTACCCCCCAGTTCTGTATATACCCTGCACTCAGAGGCACCTGTCTGGGTGCTCTGCTTGGGGCTGTGGTGGTGGGACATGGAGAGGCACAGAAGCTTCTGAAGATTTTGGTGCAGAAGGCTCAGAAACGTTTGAGTTGATTGGGCTGAACAGATGGACAGCGAGAGTGCTGCTTTGGGTGGTTTAGTTCCCATTGCTCTGAGAATTTCCCACCTTCTTTGCAACCAAATATTGCACAGAACTGTAGGAAGGGTGCTGATCCCAACGAGAGCTGATTTCACGTTGTCTCTTTTACAGACTTACACCCTCAAACCAGGGATGTACAAGTGAGGGGGCCCATCTGCTTGATGTTTGAAAGAGCTGTCATCGTCCTACAGCTAGCAGAAGAGGTGTGATTTGGGAAAAAAAAGATATTTTCCTACATAGTTAACGCTCCATCTGCAACTCTTGTCTTTCAGATGGGAAGAGGAACTGACAAGAAGAATGAGCCTGGAGTCTATGGTAGAAACCTTGCGAGAGGTGAGTTCTGAAGAGCCTGTACTGAGTGGGGTGCGTTTCCCCTGCACCTTTTCTTGTGCCATTAATCATTTGAACAGAAGTTGTCTTTAATTAAAAGCCTCTCTTCTGGTCACAGCAGCTGAATGCCTTGCTGGAGAGCAGTGGTAATGCTTGGAAGCTGAGTGAAAGGCTGGGGTGGTGACTTGCCTTATCAGCCCTGCTCAGGTTAAGTGAGGAAACACGTGTTGCCCTGGGGCCTCAGTTCTTTGTGTGCTTTCTCTTGCAGGAGGCACAGGAAGCAGAAGCTCTCCAGGAGGAGTTAAATGAAAAGATTGAGAGATTGAAAGCAGAACTTGTGGTGTTTAAGGGTCTGATGAGTGATGTAAGTACTCCGGAGAGCAGAGTGGCCAACTCCCACTGCCTTTGTGAAGTGTGTGTGTCATGCAAATGGCTTCATTCATGAAAAAGTTATGGTCTTAGTGAGTGCTGCTTTGTAGTTAGTATTATGGCTGCCTTTATGATCTAATGCATCAGACAGATCACCCTTCCCCCTGCTTCCTGTCTGGTCTGTGTAGAGATGCATTAACTTGCTGCTTAGCCCATAACCTGGACTCTTCCCTTCCTCCCCCAGTTCCACTGCTGGCAATGCTGGCGTTCAAACTGCAGCCATGGGGAAAGAGATGGAGAACTCACAGGTTAGGGAAAAGGGTCGCTCACCAGGCAGCAGCACCACGTCCTTCTAACATGAGGAACTTTGCTCTGAAATGTGCAAGAAAGTGATGTCAAAAAGGAATGCCATGTGTTGTAGCTGCTGTTGTGAAAGCTTTGAGATCAACCCAGTGTCACTGGTTCGTGTATTTGGATTTTTTCCAGTGCTTCTTTGACATGAGATTTAAAATAAAACAAAGGCTAATGTTTTGTCAGGAATTTCCTCATATATTATTTGATTTTGACTTTCCTTCAAAGCTGGGGGATCTTCTAGGCTATGAGTGGTTAATTTTGTCTTGAGTTTTAGCCATGCTGATCATATAATTGTGCAGGTATCTGGAAAGCTAAGCTGGGTGAGCACCAAGCAAGGTGGCTTTCTCCCTGAGGCTGAAGCAGTGTGCTGATGCCAGTTAGCTAATGAAGATGTCTTATTGTGCTCATTTATTCACTAATTTTGTTTAGAACTGCTTCCTCCGGTCTTTATACAAGCCTGCAGAACCTGCTCCCTGGTGTCAGATATATTCTCCCAGGGCCACTAGATCTATTCATGCGAAATTTGGCAATTAGCTGTCTCTTCTTCTGGTGTTTAATCAGGAACAGGCGTGCTTGGTTGGAGGCAGTGTGAAAGGGAGAACCATGTTAGGGCTGCATCGCTTCTGACTTTCTCACAGAGGGAAAAGTGCTGTCCAGAGTGTACAAAAAGGGTGGTGGAGCGTGCAAACATCCTGAGCCTGAGAGCAGGTGTGCTCTGAGCTTTGCAGGTGCTGCAAGGTGGAAGAGAGCCTAAGGAAAGCAGCAGGAGTGCTCGGTCTGAATCCCACTGTGTAAATATTTAGAGCAGAGAAACACAAAGTGTTGGCACGTGCCTCTTCCTTTCCTGTTGATAAGAATCACTGCTACCTGTTCAGCTGATAAGATTGTGTTCAAAGGGTGTCATTGTTTGTAGCCTCCTTTTTTTCAATGTGTTTGGGAAATTAAAGCCTCCCAAAGCTGCCCAGAGGTGCTTGACAGGAGCTGGAGAACAAACCTGTCTAACACTCGAGAACAAAGAAAAAGCAAAATTTTCTGGTTGGAAAGCACATTTGGTATTTAAGAGTGCTCTGCAGAGAGTTTTTCCATTTGTCTGCTCAGTGTAATTGTCTCCTAGGCATTGAAGTGCTTTCCAGCAGCCAAGTCTCATCTAGGCTGGGTGTCTGTGCTTGTAGCAGAACGGTGTTACCTCGTCTGGATCCAGCAGTGCTGTCTCAGTAGGAGTATTATGAATTATGTTGATAATTACTGCCCACAGTAAAGCAGGACAAAATCCTTTTCACGAACAGTTTTGGCTAGACTGCAAGCCAGGTTAATGCCACTTTGAGGATTGTACTCTGTGTCACAAGCTTTTGTGGATCTCTCTAGATCCAGTTTTGATTTTCTGTTTTCGTGGTAGGTATGAAGTTGCCCTGTAGCCTGGATTGTGTTTTAAAAGCAACTTCTTGCAGGCACAGTTTTTCTATCTGAAGCTGGGGGAGTATCATCAGGTTTTAGGTTCTTTCTATTCCATACATGCTCAGCAGGGGTTTTCCCCTCTGTTATTAAAGCTTTACTGACCTATAAAAGTTCAACTTTTGCCATACGTGGAAGTTGTTTTGGGGTGGGTGTAGGTGGTTCAGTGGCAAATAACAGAGCTGAGATTTTCTTGGAATCAGACATGAATGTTAATTCTGTTAGCTGTCTATTCAGGCTCTCCATGTACTGCCCTTCCAGGAGAACAGGACGTAATATTGCTAAAGAATGGTATACCCTGGGGTTAGAGAGATACTGTGGGGTATCTCTGCTTTCCTGAACTGTATAATAATAGAAGATAATCACTGCTGTCCTTCCTGCAGCCCATGACAGACCTGGACACAAAGATTCAAGAAAAGGCCATGAAGGTGGACATGGACATCTGTCGGCGAATCGATATCACAGCCAAGCTGTGTGATGTAGCGCAGCAGCGCAACTCTGAAGACGTTTCCAAGATATTCCAGGTGATTAGGCTGTGAATTTTCTGTAGGGTAGGACAAGTAGTGATGGGTCAAGAGGGAGCAGTGTCAAGAAGTGTGATCCAGGTCATTTGCCATTTTTTGAGATTTTTCTGTGTAGACATACTGTCTTCTTTCTCGACGTTGGAGCGTAGCTGTCTTCTGCAGAAGATGATGTAGTACCAAGAGAACAAAATTCAGAGTTTTTAAAAAAAAAAAGAAATCTCCAGATGACCATTAAGACATGCTGTTAGTCTGGTCCTAATCTATAAATGAATGCAGGGGGGAAAAAAAAACATTCCAGGGCCTAGGTTTGTATAAATGGCTTCCTCTTCACCAGTGAGAGGTTTTAAGCTTACAGAACTGTCATCTGAATGTTCTTATTTCTGGCTCGAGCTCCACAGCCAGAAATAACACTTCTGTGGTGGCGAGGTATGGTTGCTTTGTGAGACCAGAAACTCTTAATTGCTTTCCTCGAGCTCTGACAGCTCCTTGGTGCTAGCAGGAAAAGTCATCTAATAACTGCAAAAGGGAGCAGTTACAGCTCTGCGTTGAGCAAACCTGTAACTCCCAGTGCAGTTGGTCTTGTGTCATACCTGCACTTTCAATTGTGATTAACCCAGCTTCCTTCCACTTTGGCCTAAATGTGTCTTGTTCAGTCCCTGAATAAGTTCAATGTTTTTCTCTTGTGTAATGATGCCGTACAGTGTGCTAAATACCATACAAAAACACTGCACGTATCCTTGTGGTCTCCACTGGTTGTGTATTTTGGCTGTGGTGAAGTTGCCTAAATGTTTGGTGTTTTTTTTTTTTTTTTTTTTTTCCAGAAAGTTTCAAATCTCCTGTTTGGAGACAGTTTTTTCATGTTGAGCCACTGCATTGTGCTAGTGGTTCCTTCTTGTCTGTGAGCAGAACCGCTCTGTCTTTCTGCTCCAAGGTGACTGCAAAGCACTCCTTTGGTCAAGCATGCAGTGGTTAAAATGATCAGTGTGGAGAGCAATACCAATAAAGGATGGCTCATGTGTCAGTTAGAGGGAAAACTGCAGTGGGCTGGGAGCAGACTGTGACTCTGTGGCACCGTCTGTAAACTGCTGTGAATATCTTTGACGTTCACGATCCTCAGCTGAAGAAGTGATCCTCTGTGCCCTTCGCAGGGCTATCCCTTGACCTCTCTGCACATCTGCAAACTTTATTTCTGTTGAGGTTGTCCAGGAATTGTCATGGTTCAGTTAATGCTTCTTCTGTCAGTCTGAAGACTAACAGTCTGCTTCTGCTTACGGGGTGGGAACGACCCCGAAACAAAGACTGTCTGGAAAGGTTCCTTGTCTACTCCTCATGGTGGCTCAGCGCTGGGAGCAGCAGCCTGTGGTGGTGGCAGGAGAGGGAGAGTTCTGTCATTGCTCTCAAGCCTGCTGCCTGGGCACTCCTGCAAGCTTTTGCTTTTTCCCTGTATCATTCTAACCTCTGCATGTTCTCTGGTAGGTCACAGGCTGTTGACAGTGAACAGACAAATATCTGTAGAACGCTGGCAGCCTGCAGCTTGCTTTGCTCTTTGCCATTTTTGAACTGCTTTCTTGTGCTCTGTGTTCACCACTCACTAATGGATGCAATTCTTGAATACGTGCAATCCCTGAATTGCCTGGGAGCTGCTGAGCAGTTACATTCACCCAGATGTAATGCCTCTCCTTCCTTCTTTCTACCACTTGTGACACTGCATCTCAAACAAACCTTCCACTTACCACTCTTCTCTCCAATTCAGGTGGCTTCCAAGAAGAAAGAACGCAAACTTGCCTCTGATGATGACCTCTCTGAGCAGGATGCTGACAATGGCAGGTTCTCTGACGACGAGGTCAGCTGTTCTTTGAACATCACAGATGAAATGAAGCGTATGTTCAATCAGCTGTGAGTATCCTGGACAGCACGGGGAAGGCTGAAATGCAGACTCAATCCCAGAACTCAAATATTGAGTTCTTTCTGCAGGCTTTCAGAAGATTTTGTTTTGTTTCTGCCACGCAATAGTCTGTGAGTTGAACCTAACTTGCCAGGATTCTCAAAGGTTTTGAACTCAAAGTTCAAATAAAATTAACAGAAACTGTTTTTTTTAATTCCTCCTCTAAGCAGGAAGAACTGTAGAGAGTACACAATGTAGCAGAACTAGATGTTTATATGTTGTTATAGTGTAGAACCTAGCAGAAGAAACATACTTAAAAAAAAAAAAATACAAAATTTCAACCTGTATTTTCTATATGTTTGACTAAATGCTAGTTTTTAGAGTTTTAGGAAGAACCTTTCTGCTTTTTGTCCTGGATGGAATTGGCAGCATTGCCACTGAAAGCTCAGTTCAGATCTGATTCAAGCATGGTTACTTCCAATGATTTTTCAGCTCAGCTATAGGCAAATGGCAGTGGTGGAAGTGTCCAGAAGATCGGTTCTAGCAGGGATGATGCTTTATAGATTCCAAGATTGTCAGTGCTGTAAACCTTGCTGCCAGGTCTGCTCTCCCAGGCTGGAAGAGCCTTAATTTACTGAACCTAAAGGTTTCCCTGCAGTGGGAGTGTTAGGAAGCCAGGAAGGCTCTCTGCACCTTGGTGTTGCACAAAGCTAGTTGGTGGTGTGCCCTGCTGTTCTCTGCTCCTGTTGGAGAAGCGATGAAGATGGCCACAGGCTGCTGGGGGTGAAGGGTCTCTGCTGTTTCCTTTTGGCCCAGGGAGCCCCAGCCAGCACTGTAGGTCTCATTTCATTCCCATTTCAGTATTTGTGTCTTTTGCCAACTTCTACAGTGGCTGTGCTGGAAAAGGAAGGAATTCCCAGTGCTTTCCCACACAATGCAGGACAGTATTTAACACGTAGGAGTACACAAGCCGTTCTCTACGGAGCGCTGGCTCTTCTTCTGTTATCAGCTGTTGCCAAAAGTTCTGTTTTCAGGCCGTGCCCCTTTCCTCCCTCCTCAATTTCACATGTAGGAGGGCATGTTTTGCCCAAACAGTGTAGGGAATTCTTCATGTTAGGGCTCTTGTTTTGGATGACTTAGGCACTTGTTCAGGGTAATAAACACAGATTTTTAGCTTCTTCACTGTTCAAATTCAATGTGACAGCATATAGCATGTAGATCTTTAGAAAAACAAGAGGCTTTTCTTAAAAAGAAACCGATCTGAAGAAATTGGATGGCAAAAGACAGAGCCATGTGTGTCCAAAATGCTTATTTTATTATTTTGTGAAGTTGTTCTGAGTGCAGATAAATAGCCTGTCTCTCGTGCCAAGCTCCTCAGCCTCCTGCAGATAGCGGTGGCCTCAGCTTCCGGGCTGAGATGTTATCTGCTCGAAAGGAAGTGAGCTAAAGAAACAAAAATGCATCACTCAGAAATGAGCAAACTGCTGCTGTGAGCAATTTCAGTTTTTTGTCAGGCCTCCTTAACAAAGACAAGAAGCAGCTACTAGTGTTTCGCTGCCTGCTGTTCAAACCAAGAGGGACCTGGCTGCCTTCTGAAACTTTTTCCTTTATTGCATAACTGACCATACTAAAAGTACTTGACCAAATAACAGGGTTAAAGGCCGCTTCTGCCACTGTTTTTTCTCAGCCTTAAGTGGCTTTAGTAGTATCTTTTGTTGTTCTGTTCAATAATAAGTACTTATGTTCGCTTATGCATCGTTTTGGGGTTCAGTTTTTTCTTATTTATTTTTGAAACTAATGTTTGCGAGCGGTGCAGGGAAAAATGTTGGCTGAACTCCAGCATGAAATCAGCAGGGAATCTTCTATTGGCTGTTTCCTGTATAATTCCCCAAACTGTGGCTGAGTTCATTTTCCCATGTATAAAAAGAATAGTTTAAAAGGTTTGTGTGGTTTTGCAAACGGGGGAAACTAACAAGCAGCACCATCTGGAGGACAGACCTAGGACTGTGTGCTTGCACTGGCAATGCTAACAAGGAACTTTTCTTCTGCTTTGGAATGGCAAAGAGCCCAGGAGTGAGGGTCGTGTAGACAGTGGCAAAGCCTGCTCTTAAAATCTTGCAGGATTTTCAGCTGCTTTGTTTCCTTTATTCAGTTCTTGTAACTCCCAACCTTTTTTTTTTTTTTTAACTAGAATGTTGAATGAAGGACTGAAGGAGTGGGGCTGGATTTACTTTCATTAATGCTTTTCTGTTACTTTAACAGTCGTGAGACATTTGATTTTGATGATGACTGTGATAGTTTAACGTGGGAAGAGAATGAGGAAACGTTGCTTCTTTGGGAAGATTTCACAAACTGCAATCCTTCAATTGACCTCCAAGGAGAGGTGAGTTTATTTCAGTTATCTTCTTAAACTGTTCCCTTCAAAAATTGCATCCCTCAGCTGCTCTTGTAGCCATTTGAGCCTTTGGATATTTGACTGGTGATGTAGTTTGCCATGCAAACTTGCTTTGATTTTAAAATCCTCTTAGTGCTTTCTCTCTGTGGTTGCTTTTCAGTCCGTGCAATCACTTTATTTACCAAACTTCATTTCTTCTGCTCCTTCAAACTGAGTGTTTAGAAATATCAAGCATCAAAAGATCCAAGGCATCTAGCAGTTGTAGGAGCATCACACAGTCTGTCACCCTGACCAGTGAGTTATCTAAAGCCCTTTATCTTCCAGGCAGCATCTCACCCTCTCTGTAGATTATCTTCAATGGTCAAATACCACACGTGGTGTGTGGGATGGTGCTGCACCCTCTGTGTTGTGGGGAGAAAAATAAACCTGGTGTGGTCCGTGTGTGATACCAAAGTACATTACAGCCTGTCACAAACAAAGGAACTGCAGTTAAGGGACTGCGTAAGGCCCCAGGGATCTTCTGAGCCCATGAATCTTGTGCTCCTATCTTCCCAGTCAATAGGAATCTCCTGGTGCTAGTGGATAATAAACAGCTTGCTTTTAATCCTTCAGATCCCATGCAAAGTAAGCTAATGGCTGCATGCTGCCTCATTCAGTGACTCCTGAATCCTTTTTAAACAGGCCTAAAGAGAGATTGAAATGGCAAGGTCTGGCTTTGTGCAGGCAGCCTTAACTGTGACGCTATTATTTCATTACATGACAGCAGTAGGTAGGCAATAATCCTGCCTTCTCCCATCACCGCTGTAGCACAAAGATGCTGAAGCAGCAGTCTCCTGAATATTGTCTTGTGTGGACTGCCAGGGGTGTGTTAATTTACATCTTCCCATTTGTGTGTCATCTGGCATACCCTGAAACTGCAGAGATTATTTCAAAGTGCTGGGGCTGCAGAAAGCAGCGTACTTAGCTGGGTGTCGTCTTTGGAGCAGGGAGAGTGGCAGAGTGATAATGTGCAGCCATGTGCTGGAATTAGTGACAGCTTGATTTGCATATACCCGTGTGTGCACGTATAAGCACAGCTATCAGAGGAATATTGCCGAACTCAGACCTTCCGTGCAAAAACTCTAAAGGTTTTAAGAAGCTTAAATCCTTCTAAATGAAAATTATACAAGGAAAGGGTAGATCCGTCTTGTAGATGGAGATTCAGAATAAAGACTGCTCCGTCTGTGCCTGGTCTTTAACACAGTGCTTTACATGCCTGAATCTTCCTTCCACTGGCTTTATTCCTTTCAAGTTCTTACGCTGTGCCCTCGCCACCTTCTTTTCTGACCTTCCTCCTTGCTTCTGCATATAAAAGGATCAGTGGAACGATTCCTGTAAGGAGGGGCTGGGTAGCCTGACGCTGATCCTGATAAAGCCGCTGCAGATGTGACTGAAGGGTGGTAGCAAAATTAATGCTCATCAGTGCAGTTGTGTTCAATTGATTACTATTTTTTTTTTCCTGGAAAAAAGGAGGTAGGTAGCAACGTGGAAGAGAATGGGGATATTGTTAAACTGGGAAAGAGTCATTCAGTCTCTTTGTGACAGTGAGCAATAATGCTGTGTGTTTTGTAGCCCCCTGTGAACCCAAAGCAATCGTGGTAGCTGTTGTCAGACAGGATGCTGCCTTTGGGATGCAGCCTGTTCTCATCTGCAGTGTTGTCATCAGTCATGTGCTGGGGTGAGCTTGCTTTACCTAGCACTTAAGCAAAGCATTTTACAAGAAAAAAAAATGTACATAGACTGTATGTGTGAGCTAATGGATGCTGAAGGGTCTTGAGAGCAAGAGGAGCTTGGGAGCAATCAGAAAACAAGAATTCCAGAGCAATGCTGTAAGTAGCGGTGTGGTCAGTGCAAGGGAAAAAAGTGCAGTTTCATGTCTCTGCAGCAATTGCAACCTATTTATGCATGATCGGACTGGGAAAGGTTCAGAACATGCAGCTGCTTTGTTGTTTGGCGTGCATCAGATATCTGTTTATTGCTGGAGTCTTGGCCTGAGGTTCCTTGATCAGATAAATTTGTGTGTGTGTGTACAAACCATGTGGTCATGGTATTTATTCCCTGGTCTGCCAGTTTTAAGAAGCGGTGTATTTCTTGTCTGCACGACAATGTATTAAAAAACTGTACTTGAAAGAGCATAAGAACTTGCATTTCTGAGTGAGGTTAAATGAGAAAAATCCACATTCTGCTGCTGAGTTCTGTATTGGTGTCTTGCTGATTCTTTGTGTTCCAATTTCCCCTACAGGAAGAAAACCTGGGAAACTTGATCCACGAAACAGAGTCTTTCTTCAAAACAAGAGACAAGGAATACCAAGAAACAATAGGGCAGATAGAGGTAAGGAAGTGATTCATGACAACATAAATAATTACTAATGGACACGTGCAGTGTTCTGGGCACATAGACACAAGCACATATGGGAAATGGAATGTCTATATCAAGAATACAAAGGTGTTTTCCTTTGACATACTCTTGGATTTTTTTCTAAATACTGTTTTCTGACCAGCACTGCTGTTGACCAAGCTTAAAGCTGTAACTGGTGGAGTGAGAACTTCAGAGCAAAGAATAAATGTGCTTTGGTGAACCTACCAGTGTGTGAAGCTGAGTGAGGCTGGAAGGAGCTGCTAGCAACTCACTGATCGTTTTCTCTTTTCTTACAGCTGGAGTTGGCCACAGCCAAGAGCGACATGAACCGCCACCTTCACGAATACATGGAAATGTGCAGTATGAAAAGGGGCCTGGATGTGCAAATGGAAACCTGCCGTAGGCTTATCAAAGGCTCAGCTGACAGGTAGTAAGATATTGCCATGCTTCTGGGCCCTGCTTCAAGAATTTATTGTGCCCTTCTTTTCTATTTTTCTTTTCTTTTCAAATAGTATTGTTTTGTCTCAAAGCTTTGTCCTTTAATTTTGCATTGTTCAGGGTCAAATACCAGTCTAATGTAGTTCCCTGTTACAGTGTTCAGTTTCCTGCACACTATATAACAATAACACTTCTCAGGATTCAATAACTGCTGTCGCCAATAGGGCTGGCAGTATAAGTGCTGTCATCTCTTCTCTAATTTGTGATGAGTGCTTGCTCTTGGTGTCATAAATCTAGAACACATGCTGAAATGACAGCAAAAAGAAGTCTTGACTGGACTTGTATGAAGAACTTTGTTTTTAATCTTGTGTGTGAAGAGCCCAATTTTATATGCTATATTTCTATTTCCCCCATCTGTAAGGCTAGGGCAGCCTTTATGTTTATACAGGGAGGTGTGTGAGGGTGGCAGCACACAGGATGCTCAAGCTTACCACTGATATTTTCTGCAAAAGAAATTTATTGGTGATAAAGGGTATTCTTAATCATTTTAGGGATTGAGAGTGACCATTTCCCTCAGAGGTCCCGTATTTTCTTGTCTGTCAGTGGTATTTAACATCTGGTCTAAACCTTCCTCTGAACTTTCTGCAGAAATTCTCCATCTCCCAGCTCTGTAGCCAGCAGCGACTCAGGAAACACAGATGAAATTCAGGACGAGTTGGACAGAGACGCGGACGTGGAGCCCATGGTCAGCTGATACGGCATGGCAGCATTCCAGGGAAAGGGAAGATATGAGCAAAGATTAGAAAACAATACACTGATGGGGGTGGAAAAAAAAAAACAAAAAGACTTGTAAGCCCCCGCGCAGGGCTTCTAAGGACTCATTCCTCCACGCATCCCCACCCCACCCAAGGATTGGTGCTGTAAATTTCTATTGTTATACAATTCACAAATGCAGAGTCCTGTAAGAAAACATGGTGTTTTAATTGTGCCTTTGCCCCAAGCTGAGCCACTTTGAGCTCCAGTGGAATATTAATAGCAGGTGTTTTTATATATAAAAAAAAAAAAAAAAGTGAATTATATATATAGAAAAACAAATCTGGTAGCAGCAGAGAATGGTGCTGCAAAGGCTCTGGCTGTTTCAATAAGCTTATGGTTTTATTGAACTGCTGCACTGATTGGCAAAAGGAGCTCTGGCAAACTGAGGAGCAAACCCGAGACAATTACGGTGTAATTACCAATGCCTGGCACAAAAAAGAATGCCTCCAAATTGATCTGCAAACATTTGGAAATAATACCGGGTTTAGAGACAGCTTTTAGGATTAGGCAGTCATACAATATTGAAAGGAATGTCTTCATTCCATCTTTGTGGGTGAGGGAGCCTTTGAGATGTGCACAAGCTTTTTCTGCCCAGGTCCAGGCTCTGGAGAAGCAGATCTCAGCTCGGTGGCAAAGCAGGTGGGCGAGGGAGGGTCCGTGGGGTGGGACTATCACTGATAAACTACTATGCAAAAAAAAAAAGCGCGCCTTATTTATACGGAATGTTTGGTCCCTGCTGGGCTACAGTTATCTCTTGGGAAAAGGAAAGCTCAAAACACGTTTGCACACGTTAGTTATCTGTAGAGCTTCTTTTGAGGAGGAATGTCTCGTTTCCACGCCTTTGTTTCCAGTGATTGGATGAAGGGGAGAATCAGGCCTTCAGTTCCCGAGTTGTTTTGTGTTTTCTTTTTTTCCAGGATAGTTTTTAAACCATAGCGTTTGCAGATTTTACTTTGCTGACAGGGAGATAACTCCATTTTATGCTGCTGTCATGATGTTTGGAGCGGGATAGTGGAAGCACCAGGATAAACTGACACGCCATGCTAGAGACGTGGGCCTGAGCCGTGACATTGGGAGAATTCCAGACCACTGTTCTTCAGCAAAGCTGAACATCAGAAAATACTGTAATCCCTTTCAGGGCGTAATGAAATGAATCCCAAACTGCAGCTGCCCTAGAATTAGGGAAGAACAGCTATGTGCTTTCTCTGTGAGAAAGTGGGAAGGCCCAGGCTTTCTCAGTCTGTATTTTTAAACAGGAGGAGTCTGAGTGCTTGGTGCCTGGGGAACCTCTGGCATCATCGAGCTGTTCGTGATTGCTGATGGGAATTGTAGCACCTCAGCCAGGTAAAAACAGGGTATAAACCTAAGCCAATAATTTTGTTTGTGTTTTAGAGCAAGATTGCAAGTGTTGTTAATGCTGCCTGCAGGTAACTCAGTCGTTCACTAGCAGTTGCAAGACTTGAGGAGAAAATACCAAATGTATTTGGTGCCTGCCAGGAAACTTAGAAACTGTTACGCAGGAGCAGTGCTAGGACTGGGCAGGGAAATACCAGATGTAAGCACCCTCTCAGTGTTCTGTAAAGCTAGGGTGGCCAATCTTGGAGCTTCCTGTGTATTGTTTCCAAGCCTCTCTTATTTATTGATCCGAAATCAGCAGGGCTGTGCAGTACGCGTACAGCCAGCGTCGATCCATTTTGCTTTCTTCCAAAAAAAGCCATGAGTGTTGCAGCAAATGGCACGTTCCTGGGCAGAAAATACCTCTCCACCTCATGCAGCTCTGCAGAGGGGCAGGGCCCCACGGGGGTTCTGCCCAGGCTGTGACTGCAGGTACAGCCATGTCTTCTCAGTTTTGAGTTTTGTGCGTTGTTGCCTGGAGTTTCATTGCTGTTTACATCCGCTCCTGCTGGGACCTGAAGCTTTAGGCCTCGTGAATCGAGTGGGCTTCTGGCTGCTCAGAGCGAGGAGAATTACTGGGATGATCCATCTGGATTCCCAATGTGAGCATCGATGGCCTCTGTCCCAGAAAAGAGATCCAGGGCTGTTGTGGTTCCCTGCAGTGCTCGGTGCAGTCGTTCACAGTTAGCAGCTCCTTGGTTCTTGTGGTGCGTGGTAGGGGCTTTCTCAGAGCCTGCTTCAGCACGTAGATGTAGATAACTTTTCTCTGAAGAAGAAACCTTATTCCAAAGTGCTCATTCCTATTATTCCTTAGGTGGCCAAAGTGGTAAGTGTCACGTTCACTAGGGCTGCAAGGTTGGGTTGGGTGGGAGGGGGCAAGAAATACCAGATGTGATATTTTTGTGAGGGGGCTGGGACTGCATGTTTTCAATAAAGTACTCGTCAGGTTTTCAGGCCTGTATGATCTTCAGCTGCTAAATATGTAGATTCTCACGAGGCTGAGAAAGCATCTGCCAAAGCTGAATGTCTGTAATGCTTTAGTGGCTTTGGTGGAGGCATCGTTAAGCAATCTCCTTGCACAGCGAGTTGGCCTCGTCGGAGGCTGTGGTTGGGCTGTCCTCAAATTATGGGATGCTCTTTGGTACTGGAGAAACAGAGCAATTTCAATGGCCGTCCAGCTTAGCTGCTGTGTTTTTGTTTTATTATTATTATTATTATTTAGAACTCAGTGATGTAATAAGAAAAAGGCTGAGTGTTCTTGAAACTGGTGGCGGGTGGGAAAAATATCCTCAGTTTGACAGTGGGAGCCAGGTGAGGAAGCAGAAATTTAGCTGTGGAAACAAGCTAGCTGTGACCTACAGTTTGTCTCGTAGCCATAATTATGAGGAGCACCTGTCATAAGGTTGCATTTTTGGGTAAGTGTAAGGGATGTGGTTCTGTAGTAGACAGTTTAGAAATAACGTGTATGATGGTGATGTGTATGGTGGAAAATTACCATGCTAGTTGGTGTCTAATAATCACGTGTAATCCATTTTCTTTAAAAAAACGTTTTCATACTTGGGATTGGGGTTTTATTTTCACCTGTGTAGGATGTGGTGGATCAGCCTTTTGGGTGTTACTGAGGTTGGTCCTTGATAGTTTTCCTTGGAGGTCTTGGGTTGGGTTGGCTTCGAGCGATGCTGCTGATGGAGCTGACAGTGGCCCCGTTCTGTTTGTGTTTAACCACTCTGTAGCAACCAGATCAAAAGCTTGCCAGAAAAAATGGTGAAAATGCTGGAAAATGATTTTGATGACCTCTTTTTTTTTTTCCCTTTTTTCCTTTGTAAAGCTGTAAATACTTTATTTTTGTTTACTGTTCTTAATGCGGTGTCATATTGACACTTTTTTAGACTGATAATCAGAAAATCCTCCTCATTGTTTCTCATTTTTTAAAAGGGGATTTCAAGGAAGCAAATTTTTTTGCTTGTTAGCGGTGTAATAATAGATCAAATTCCTAAGATGGGTTTGTACAAAAAAAAAAAAGTTTTCAGTAAACAATGGCAGTTGCTTTTGTGGATGCATGTTGTTCAAAAATGTCCAAAGAATAATGTGGTACAAACACTTTTTCAAAGATGTAGTCATTATCGTGTTAGTTCAGACAGCATAAAAACAAAAGTATTAAAAAAATAAAGTATGGGGAGGGGTGTAATGAAATTCAACTAAGCTAAATGTGTACTCTATTTATAAAAAACACAGTATATATTCTATTTTTATTAGAGGTTTTTAAAGTGCAGACAGAATTCTGTTAGCAAATGCAATTATTCCCTTGTAAAGTATCTTCTGCTTTGATGGGACTCCAAAATCTCAAACTGTTGCAGGTGACAACACGGAAATAATGGAAGGGGTACGGCTGTGGTGCACTCCCCCATCGCTTCCTCGGAGCAAGAATTAGGGGAGGAAAAACAGGTGAACGGCTTCTAACTGCAGAATTATCCCTGTTTTCCTGTTTTTTTATCCCTTCACTGATGGTGAGGCCTTGCCCTCGAGGGTGAGGACCTCCCTTTGCTCCCCTCGTTAGCAGGAATGAGTCCAGTGCGTTCGTACTGCCTGCTTGGAAGGCACGTTGCGTTGGTCCACGCCAAAATAAATTGGCATTAACTTGATGAAACCAAGCCCTCGGTCTGAATTGTGCCTGGCTGTAGATCTAAAGCTATTTCTACCCAATACGAGATGTTATTCCATAACCATTTTGCCAGCAAAAATACAAATTCAGCTCATGGTCCAAGGCTGAGGCGACCGGTGGGTGCTCACAGCCGTACACGAGCTGTTTGCTCGTGTTTCCCTTGGCTCTGTGGAAAAACCTGGGAGGATGTTTGTGCTGGAACTGCAATCCTGGGAAACCTCTGACCGTGTTTCAGGTTTGCGAGTGCTTCGTTTCAGAGCTGAAATGTTTGAAGTGAGATTGGTTACAGCCAAATTAAGCAATTAGAATCGCAGTTTAACTCTGGTTGACCAAAGGGGTTGGCCAAAGGGGTTGACCACGCTTTTCCACGCTGTGCTTCCATGGTGTAATAATGCCCCGATGAGGATTTTCCACATTTTGCTTCAGGACTTGTGGGTTTTGATTCTTTTGCGCTGCTCCAGGACTTGGGTTGCAGGGGAACCCTCAATGTTTGCCTTCAGTGTTAAGTCACCCAATTGCTGGATTTTAAGCTTTTATTACGATGTAACTTTGAGTTTTAAACAGGAGATTGCCACATAGTATCCTGGTGTTAATGGCCCTGGTGTTAGAGGTGAACTAGAAATACTACCTGCCAAATTCTTAATTCAGTCCCTCCCAACCCATCCCTGGGGAGGGGAATGCTGGAGGCTGGAGCCCGAGTCTTTGGCAGAGTAGTGGAGAAACACTTGATTATTCCTTTTTGTCTGTTTTTTGTGTATAGTTCAGTGTCTTAAGACCCTTCCACGTTTGTGGGAGCCGTTCCAAGCTTCTCTTTTGAAGAAGCAACCAATTGTGTTGTAAAAGTGGGTACTTGGTGAGGCTTCTAGAAATCAAAATCCCCTTCCATCTAATTTGAGGCACTCCAAGGCTGAAGCACTTCTGTAAGCATGGAAGTGCTCGTACGTAGGGTTGGGTCTCTTTGGAGGAAAAAATGCTTAAAAAACCCAACACGTTGGGTTCTTTGAGGGCTTTGGAGCTGATGGTTGGTGCCATTTCCATGGCAGAACTCTGCAATCCCATTGGGTCACAAAACCACTGGATGGGGTTTGCTGCCCGAAGTGACCCTACGCAGCCTCATCAGAAATCCTGAACGTTTATTTTTTTTCATTAAGAAAGGGTTGAAGATGATTCACAGCTTGGTCACCAAACACTCTTCCTGTGTAACACAGTTTCACCAAAAGAAACAAAATTTAGTCCTCGCTACAATGTACCTAGCTAAGTTCTGCCAAAAAGAAAAAAAGAAAAAAAAAAAGATTATTTATTATTTAACGTGTTGAAGTGGAGGGTATCGATGAGTCTTTCCCATGCTGTGTCACTTCTTGTCAGTTCCTCTTAGGTCATGTAAGGATTTTTTTATACACATTAAAACAGACTACTGATCAGTGTGGAACCTGTTTACCGTACGGTTGTAAATATTGTGCTTTCTATTCTGTATATTAGCTTCTTTTAAAGAAAAAGACTGAAGGGATGGCGTTGGCTGGGCTCTGGTGAGGATGGAGCAGCCCCAAGCTGGGCTCTGGGGGCTTTGCTCCCGGTTTGGAGCCTCTCTCGGTGCCAGCACCCAGCGCCGTGCACCCGTTGCCGATGGATTTTGGACCACCAAAGGCTGCAACGCCCAAATCCCCCTTGGAAGGGGCACGGAGAACCGCGCGCAGCGAGAGCCGGCAGCGCTCCATCTCCTCCGGATCCCAACGGATCGTCTCCATTTTCCTTTTTAGTGCCAAAAGCCACCTCCCAGCTCTGCTCTCCATCCCGTGTCCGTCCGTCCTTCCGTCCCCGCTCGGCTCTCCCGGTGTGTGGCTCTGGGAAGGGCCGTGCAGGGGGGTGGGAAGGGCTCTCTGCTGAAAGAGAGGAAACGAAAGAAAAAACCACTTCAAATAAATGCCAACCTCCTGGTTCCTGCCTGTGCCTGCTCCTTCTTGCTCTGCGTTCAGCACCGCGGGGGTGGGAGGGGGGAGCAGCCTTCCTTGCTTCCCCACAGCCCCAAATTTGGGAAACTGAGGTGATTCAGAGCCAGCCCCAAGTTACTGATGGAGACCTTTCACTTTCCTGCTGGTGCTGGCATCGTTTTGGGGAGCAGAAGCACCCCGGCAGTCTCAGTCACTCTTACAGCCCGGCCTCTCCCTGCCAACAGCCAGCCATCCATTTTGGGTTAAAATCACTTTTTTTTCTTTCTTTTCTTTTTTTGAAGTTTTCCTTCTTTAAGGATTCCCTCAGCTGCTTTCCCTGCCCGCCCCCCCCCGCCCCTTGCAGAGACCGCGAGCCCAACCCGGGCCAACTCCTTTATTTATTTTTTTTTAAAGTCCATTTATTGAATTCTTTTCGCTGATCTTTACGCCCCACCCCCTCCTACGTCCTGGGCGCAACCACTCCGCCCCCGGGCGGGGGGGAGAGCTGGGGGGCACCCACATTGGGAGACCCCACAGCAACTCTATGGGGGGGGACGGGGAACCCCACAGCCCCACTCGGGGCAGTGAGCCAGATGCAGGTGACACCCCATTCCCTCTCAGTTATTAAAAATACGTATGCATTGTAATAATAAGGGGACTTTCCCTGCCAGCCCCTCCCCTCCCCTTCCCCCCCGTTGCATGCATATTGCGGGCACGGCTGTGGGAAGAGCGCGGCGGTGCGGGATGTGGCGGGGGGCGCGGGGGGGGGGGGGGGGGGGGCG
>WBMW01002888.1:279249-290999 GCA_013396635.1 Penelope pileata | reverse complement strand
GTCCCCCCAGCTTTCCTCCTGTCCCCCCCAGTGTCCCCCTGTCTGTCCCCTCCTCCATCCGTGTCGCTCTGTTCCCTGTGGCTGTCCCCTCCCGCTGTCCCCTACGTCTGTCTCTCTGTCCCCTCCCTTGGTGTCCCTAAGTCTGTCTGTCCTTCTGTTCCCCCAGGTCTCCCTCTGTTCCCCGCGGGTGTCCCCTCCCGTTGTCCCCCATGTCTGTCACTCTGTCCCCCCTTGGTGTCCCCTATCTGCTCCTCTGTCTCCCCTATCTGTCCCCCTGACCCCATGTGTCCCTCTGTACCCCACGGGTGTCCCCTGCTGTCCCCACCATCCCCAAGGAGCTCCCACCCCTCTCCCCCTTTTCACCCCTTGGGGGGGAACGAACCACATAGTGGGGACACGAGTGGGACCTCCACGTTGCTGGGATTTGCCCCCAACCCCGGGCACCACCACCACCGCCTCCCCCATCCCAACCTTTGCCCCGGCGCTGCCCTCTCTCCTTCCTGGCATTCCTCTTTGGGGGACGTTGCTGGGGATGCCAAAGGCTCCGAGCTGCCACGCTCCGGTGCCCCACACTGTCCCCATTGCCCCACCCCATAGAAACCCCTGGGAGCACCAAGGTAAGGGGTAAGAACGTGTTTGATTGAGATTAAAACACGTCTTACTGGTATTAAAACACGCCTTACTGGGATCGAAATGTTTTATTGGGATGAAAACACACTTTGTTGGGGTAGGAAGACTTTTTATTGGGATGAAGCCATGTTTGATTAGGATAACAACACGTTTTGTTGGGATGAAACCACACTTTTGGGTGATAAAATCACATTTCATTGGGATAAAAACATTTTGTTAGGGTAAAAACACACTTTGTTGGGATAGAACCACAGTTCATTAGGAGAAAAACACGTTTTATTAGGATAAGAACACATTTTATTAAGAACATGTTTTATTGGGATAAAACCACATTTAATTAGGATAGAAACTTTTCTTAGGGTAAAACCACACTTTTTGGGGGTAAAGCCACATTTTAGTAGGAGAAGAAGGCATTTTATTAGGATAAAACCACATTTAATTGGGATAAAAATGCATTTGATTAGGATAAAAACACTTTTTATTAGAATAAAACCACACTTTATTGGGAGAAAAATGCATTTTATTAGGGTAAAAACATGTTTTATTAGGATAAAACCACATTTTATTGGGATAAAACCAAATTTAATTAGGATAAAAAGTTTTTTGGGATAAGAACGCGTTTTATTAGGATAAGAACACATTTTATTGGGATAAAACCAAACTTCATTAGGATAAAAACACAGTTTTTTGGGATAAAAACACACTTTATTGGGAGAAAAACACAGATTATTAGGATGATAACATGTTTTATTTGGATAAAACCATGTTTTATGGGGATAAATCAAATTTAATTAGCATAAAACATGTTCGATTGGGATAAAACTGCATTTGATTAGGATAAAAACACATTTTATTAAAATAAAACCACACTTTATCGGGAGAAAAACACATTTTATTAGGATAAGAACATATTTTATCGGGATAAAACCACCTTTTATCGGGATAAACCCACATTTAATTAGGATAAAAAGATGTGATGAGGATAACACCGCACTTCTTTGGGATGAAACCACCTTCCATTGGGAGCGTGGTTGGGATGTCAGCGCTCCTTCCTCCCCCAGGCGGAGATGCCTGCACCAGGCAGCCATCCAGGTGACCAACGAACCCGTCCTCGAGTTCAAGCCCGGCAGCCCCGAGCGAGCGGCCCTCCAGCAGGTACCACCCCAACACCTCGCTTTGGGATTTTTCCCCTTTTTTTTACCCTTCTGGCACATCCCTGGCAGTGCCCGACGCCGCGCTCTGCTCTCCCCCAGGCGCTCGCCGGGCTGAAGGGCCGCACTGAAGCCATCCCCTGCGTGGTCGGCGGGGAGGAGGTGTGGACGTCGGCGGTGCGGTACCAACTGTCGGTGAGTTTTGGGGTGAAAAAGAGCAATATGAGGGATGCTTCAGTCGGATGGGGAACGACCGATGCTTTTTTTCCCTCTTTTCAGCCGTTCAACCATGCGCACAAGGTGGCCAAGTTCTGCTATGCTGACAAGGTGAGCGCGTCCTGCTCCTGGCCCTTTTTCCTTTGGTTTTCTTCATGGGGACGTTTTGGGGACAGCACGGTGACCACAGGTCCCTGGGCAGATGCCAGCATCAATGACGATGCAGCTCAGTTGCAGGTTTTGCTGAGGGAGAGGTTTTGCTAGAGGGAGAGGTTGACCACTTGTCCAGCTCTGAATGGCGTTTCGGGATCACAGAGGAGGTGGCTTTTCCAAAAGATGCAGCACTGTGTGGCTTAGGGGACCTTAAGGCTGATGGTGGGACACAAATTGCTGCTCAGATTGTGACCAAGGAGGATCCAGGGGCAGATTTTGGCTTGAAACAGCCCAATGTTGGAGCTGCAGGTTCAGGGTGGGGATGGGAAGATGGCCGCTGTGGCTCATGTGCAGGTGGCCCCCTCATCCCCCCAAGCTTCCATGGCACACATCTCCTCACGACTGTCCTTCCCTTTCCACAGGAGCTCATTAACAAAGCCATTAATGCCGCCTTGGCCGCGAGGAAGGAGTGGGACCTGAAACCCATCCAGGACCGGGCCCAGATCTTCCTCAAAGCGGCCGACATGTTGAGCGGCCCACGGCGGGCCGAGGTGCTGGCAAAGACCATGGTGGGGCAGGTGAGCATGGCGGGGTGAGCGGGAGGGAACGGGGGCCTTGGGAAGAAGCGGGATGAGGCCTTGGAAAGGAATGGGGTGGGACCTTGTGAAGGAGTGAGATGGAGCCTTGGGAAGGAGTAGGCCAAGGCCTTGGGGACAGGTGGGATGGGGCCTTGGGAAGGAGCAGGCCGGGGCCCTGGGAAGAAGTAGGTTGGGGCCTTGGAAGGAGTGGGCAAGGACCTTGGGAAGGAGTAGGATGGGGCCTTGCAGGGGGCCGAACCCCCGGACGCCATCCGTTGTTTTTATTTGTCATGACCAGGGCAAAACCATCATCCAGGCGGAAATTGATGCAGCGGCGGAGCTGATCGACTTCTTCCGATTCAACGTCAAGTACGCCCTGGAGCTGGAGGGCCGCCAGCCCCTCAGCGTGGAGGCCAGCACCAACAGCATGGTGTACCGCGGCCTGGAGGTGGGCAGCTGGGCCTGCTCATGGCGGCTCCCCATGGCACCGTGGGGTGACACGGGGTGACACAGGGGTACCACAATCTGTCCCTTTCCCCTTCCCCAGGGTTTCGTGGCTGCTGTCTCTCCCTTCAACTTCACGGCCATCGGCGGCAACCTGGCGGGGACTCCGGCGCTGATGGTGAGCATCACGGCCTGGTGTTTCCCCACGTTCAGCTCTGTCCCAATCCCACATCTCAGGGTGATCTGTGCTTGTGGTGTTCCCTGGAGGAGCCTTTTTTGGAGCTGTTTCCTAAAGTGGCTCCAAAACTGGGCACCTCCAAGCTCAGCCCAGCTGCACCCAGGTGCTTCTGGACCCCTTCCTGAATTCAGTAATGAGGCTCAGGTGACTTTAATTAGTCAGGCATTCCCCTGGCTGCTGTGTGCACCTGTCCACCCAACAGCTGTGATAGGAAGCACTGGAAAAGGGAAAAACCATCCCAAAGCTGCTCTGAGAGGTGTCTGCTTGAGATCTTCATTCCCAGGTTCTTTACATAGAGAGGAACTTGGGATGCTGCTGGTGAAGGCTCTTAATAAGCGGGTATTAATTAACTCCTGGCAGGGGGCATTCTGATCTCTGCACTGCACTTCCCAGGGACTGAGCCTTGCTCCCTGCGTGCTCATCATGCCCACGCGGTGACCGTGACGCAGGGCAGGTCATGAGCTGACACCGGGGGGGTGGCACAGAGCCAAAGGGGTGGGGAGCACGGCGGGGCCTCTGCTCCGTGTCTTGCAGCCAATTGTGCCGTTTGTTTGGGCTCTGTTAATCTGTGCTTGGGCTGTTTGCTCCACTGCCTTGGCTGGCGCTGAGTTATGCGTGAGTGGGGGCACGCCATGTTTCTGCAGTGTCATCGGTGGCTGTTGTCGCAATCCTGTGATTCTGGGATGTGCATTTGGGGCAGTGCTCCTGGCATGGGAGGGCATGAAAAGTGGGGATTTTGGTGCTGTTAGCTGAGCTGGTGACTGCAATCCTTTACAAACCATTGCTCAGGGCAAAAGGTAGACACGAGCAGCTTGCAGAGCAGAACTGCACCATTGCATAAATCTCCTGGAGGTGCTGTGGGCCGCAAGCTGGGCTGTCCCCAGTGCATTTAAGCTGTGTTAGGGCTGGAGGGCTCTCCCTGTGCACTGACTGTGCTCCATCCACAGGGAAACGTGGTGCTGTGGAAGCCCAGCGACACAGCGATGCTCTCCAGCTACGCCGTCTACAGGATCCTGCTGGAAGCCGGGCTCCCTCCCAACGTCATCCAGTTCGTGCCAGCAGATGGGCCCGTGTTCGGCGACACTGTCACCAGCTCCCAGCACTTCTGTGGGCTCAACTTCACCGGCAGCGTGCCGTAAGCCAGGGCAGGGAGCACGAGGAGCTGCCGTGCCGGTGGCTGAGATGGTGCCGGTGCTCACCCAGCATGTGGCAGCAGGCATCCTCCCATCTGTTGTAGGGTGAAAAAAGGGTCTAAAGCAGCGCAGCACATCTAATAGCAAGGAGTTTCTCTTGCTAAAAGCAAGGCACAAAGAGTAAGCTTGCAAATTAAACAGGGGAGACCCCCACCCATCTCCTGGGGATGCTGTGGTTTGGCAGAATGATACCAAACTGCAGTGGAGTTTCTCCTGCCCTCCTCCTGCTGGCACAGCTGCACCCAGACCCAGCGAAACGGGCACCATGAGCACCTGCTGCCTTCTGCCCTGCTGATCTGCAAACCCATTGCTGCAGAGTTGGCCCCTTGCCCCCAAAGGGGCCCCGCTCTGCCCCGAGTGCCACGCTCTGCTGAGCATCATGCTTAAAGGTTGGGAGCTCAGAAATCAGTGTTAGTGGCTGTGCCTCCAGGGGGGGTTGTTGGCATCGTTGTTGTTTGGCAGCCAAGGGGTTTGTCACAGCAAGAACCAAAAAGGGGAGAAAGGAGAGGAGAAACTTCTGCTGGGTGCTCTCTGGGCTTCCCCACGGCACTTATTTTTACAGTGCTGGGTTTTTGTGCATTGCCCAGCACTTTGCTAGCTGGGGTCTTGTTCTCACCGACATCTCTTCCATTTGCAGAGCATCCCCTCCTTGGGGATGGCCCTAGGGGCTTGCTGGGGTTGTCTTCAGCAGGGTCAGGACCCAGCCACACCTTTTCCAAGCTCCCCTCCTGTGCCAACCACCTCCTCCTTTCTCCCCCAGCACTTTCAAGCGTCTCTGGAAGCAGGTGTCCGAAAACCTCGATCGCTACCGCAACTTCCCACGCCTGGCCGGAGGTAACGGCTGCATCTCACATTTTGGGGAGAGCCTGGGGAGCCATGGAGCGGGCACTGGGGCTGCCACATCCTCACCCCTTGTGCTTTCCAACTCCCCACTTGCTCCTTTTTCTTTGCAACCAGAATGCGGGGGGAAGAACTTCCACCTGGTGCACAGCTCGGCCGACGTGTCCAGCGTGGTGAACGGCACCCTGCGCTCCGCCTTCGAGTACGGCGGCCAGAAGTGCTCGGCGTGCTCCCGCCTCTACGCCCCGCGCTCGCTGTGGCCCCAGATCAAAGAGAAGCTGCTGGAGGAGACCAAGAAGATCAAAGTGGGAGACGTGAGTGGAGCTGCCGGGCTGCTGAAGGGCTTTGCGGCTCAGCGGGTGGCTGATGGGATTAGAGACTGCGGTAACTGGCTACTAATTCCTATTGAACCGAGCTTTTTATCCACTGGTTCTCCCCACCACCACCCCTCCATTCCCCACCCCCCTCCTCCATCTTTTTTTTTTTTGGTGATTAGAAATTAACTTGTAGCCAGCATCTGTGGGTAGGACTGTGCGAGGGGCTGAACGCCGCGGGCTAATTGAAAAAAAGGGGAGGTTGCTCCCTCCAAATGGAGGTGTGTTTTGGGGTGGGGGGACGTGTTGTTGTGGGCATTTCAATTTTAGAGACAGCTTTTTGGCATAATGTGGGCTTATATTGTCTTATCTTTGTCCTCACAGCCTGTCCAGGATGTTGGGACGTTTTTTTCGGCGGTGATCGATGACAAGGTGAGCTCAAGTGTGCATGGAGGTAGCACCACCGGGCTGCTGGTAGAAGCTTGGCTGGGTGGGGTTCATTGCTCCTAGCAAAGCTTTTAGCAATATTCCAGGAGGGACTGCTGCTCGTGTCACTGTCAGCATTTTGCCCCAAAACTCTTGAGAATTGAGATATTTTGCTGAGAAACCATCTCAGCTGTAAGGCTCTGTGCTCAAGGATGCATTCCCAGCCCTCCTCCTGAGCTGGAAGTGAACGGTGTAGCCCTGAAAAGCATCACTCAAACCTCATCTCCAGCCCTAACCCTCCCCTGCTCATTGTCCTTCCTTTCCTCAGTCGTTTGCACGTATAAAGAAGTGGCTCGAGCACGCCAAGACGTCCCCCAACCTCAGCATCTTGGCTGGGGGTGGCTGTGACGACAGCGTTGGGTACTTCGTTGAGCCGTGCATCGTGGAGAGCCAGGACCCGATGGACCCCATCATGAAAGAGGCGAGGATGGAGGAAATATGGAGCGTGGATCCACGTCTTGGGCAGCGAGTTGGTTGGTTGATGGCTTTAGCTGATCTGGCACTAAGTTTTGGAGGTTGGAGGAGGCTGTTTTTTTTAGTTTACGAATGGAAGATTTATTGATATTTTTGGTTTTTAGGAAATTTTTGGACCCATCCTCACTGTGTACGTGTACCCGGAGGAGCGGTACCAGGAGGTGCTGGAGCTGATCGACACCACAACGCCCTACGGCCTCACGGGGGCGGTGTTCGCCCGGGAGAGGTGAGCGGGGACGGGGACCGAGGGGGGGGACAGGAGGAGGGGACAGGAGGAGGGGACAGCCCGGGGGGCTCGGCCCTCCCACTCCCTCCCAGCCACCAGGCACCGCCTCGGCCCCTCAGGGCTTTGCGTCCAAGGTGCTTTTTTGGTTAGAAACTAGTTTTGAGGATCCTTATTTAATTTTTTTTTTTGTTTTCTTTTGTTTTTCCATGGGAAAAAGACATGAAGAATGAGTTATTTCATTACCTAAGAGACCTATAAGGAAGTCGAGCACTTCCTCTAAGCGATGAGGAAAGCCAGAAGCTTTTCAGACAGTATAAAAACCAAGTTGTGTGGGTCTTGTTGGTGTCGTTGTGTTACTTTATTTAATTTTTTTTGTTGTTGTGAGAAAGTTTGAGGCTATCACAAAGCAGATGGGGAATTAATTTTTCAGTAAATACCTAAGAATCAACCAAATATCAGTGAAACTAAAGAGCAGGTGCTGAATAACTGACTTAGGAGGTCAACTAAGTTGGGCTGTCCTTGGACTTAGGTATAAAGAACTTCATTTTATAACAACAAATAGAAAAAAGAAATTAAAAGAGAAGATTGCAATCATTTAATAGAACTTCAAGCACCCAGAACCCATTGGAGTGTGAGTGGAACTTGGGGTGGCTACAACGTGCACTCCTGGAGGTGCAGGCAAAGGAAGGCAGTGCCCACATTTGTTGCCTTGTCACATCGCTGTAGCAGGGCAGATGCCCCTGGGTGCATTTTTGCCATCCTTCCCTGCTCACATCCTCCCACCCCTCCCCAGGAGCATCATCGAGGAAGCCCGGAGCCGCCTGCGCAACGCGGCCGGCAACTTCTACATCAACGACAAGTCAACGGGCGCCGCGGTGGCCCAGCAGCCCTTCGGGGGCTCCCGCATCTCCGGTGAGACCAAACCCCTCCCAGCCCTCCTGCTTTCAGCATCACGACGGGATGCATCCCCTCCAACCACATCCTTCACCCCAGGGTCCCAGCTGCTTTGTTTTTTTGTTCCCTCAAAACAGGAACCAACGACAAGCCCGGTGGCCCCCACTACGTCCTGCGCTGGACGTCCCCCCAGGCCATCAAGGAGAGCCACGTGCCACTGCAGGACTGGCGTTATGCCTACATGCAGTGATGCCTCCCCCAGCCCTGTGCTCTACTACTGATGCTCGACGCGCACAGCGGCTTCTCGGCCGCAGCCTTGAAAGCACTTCAATCAACGTCTCTTTAGTGAGGTTTTGTTTTTAGGGAGTAATTCTACTATTAAATTAACTCATAAAAAGGAAAAAAAAAAAAAAAAAGAAGAAGCCCTTGTGGTTTCTCAGTCTTGGATGCGGGCTGTGGGCGCTGCTGCCTCACACGGATGTGCTGCTGGTACCCAAAAATGTGAGCAGAGAGGAGTGACTTGTCTGCAGGAAACCCACAGAGCACTGTGGCCTTTGGGAGGTGATCTCCTCTGCTGTAGGCTCTGAGAGGGTGATGCCCCACGCAGAAATAACACTTCTCCCACCACGTAAGGGCTTCTCCATCACCTATCTCAGTGCCTCTGCAGAGGGCTCTGGGCTCACCCAGGGATGCTGAAGGCAGTTCCCCATTATCCTCCTGTCCCGTCCATCTGATGGGCTGGTGGAAAAGCAACGTGCTGTCCTCCTCGAAGCATCCTTTACTCAAAGGAGCCTCATACAGCACAACAACTGGAATTTAAGGACTTTCCAGGAGAGCTGTGAAGCCTGGTTTGGTCTAAACCAGCGTGAAATGCACTGGGACCCTTGAGCCTTATCTGTCCCCTGTTCCTGAGCAAGAGCACGGTCTGCAGGAGCTGCGTTCTGCCAAGAGAGGGCAGCTGCGAGCACGGTGCTGCTTAGAAATCCTCCCAAGTGCCTTATTCCACCGCAGAAGGCACAGCCAGGACCGCATCCCTCAGATGTGGTCCCCAGGTGTCCTTACCCACGGCGATGCCCGGCTGTCCCCACTCATCCCATCGCTGCTCCCCAGTCTTGGACATCAGCTGGAGGAAGCAGAGAGATTTCAGAGCAGCCTCAGTGCCACCCTGCACAGGTGGCTGCAGCATCCTCACCGCACAGGGAGTTAAGGAAGGAGGAGGTTTGCAATAATTTGAAGCAAAATCCCAAACTGTTGTGCTCTGCTCCCGATGCTCTGCAAGCTGCCAAGTTACAAAGTTCAGCACTAAACCCTCAAATTCCCTCTTCCCTCCATCTGCAAGCTCTCTGCAATGCAAACAGGAGCTTGGGCACCACATCCCATGTCTTCGAGGATTTAGAACCATCCACATTTGTAGCACTGCCAGTCGCTAGTGGGTCAGCTATGGGATTTGCAGATAGCATGGCTAACCCTGTTCCTGCTGCTGCAATCAGCACTGAAGCATCGATCCCATCCGTGCCTGCATGCAGGTCGCGAGTGAGTTGCATTAATACCTGCACATCCAGGTTTTACTGATGAAAATTGCAATAAAATACATTGCAAAAGCATTATTATTATTATTTTTTGAAGTGAGTTGTTTCTTCAAGTTGTTGCCAGAGGATGAGCTCGATGGAGTTTGGTGCAAGGACGAGAGCAATGGGTAATAATCATATAAACCGTAGTAATGGTAATAAATAATGATAGTAAATAGTATTATTAATAATAATAAATGATTCCCTAAGTGGTGTCCTGCCTACCCCCTGGGAGGCACGAGGAGTGCTGCTGTGCACAGAACCCCCCCCAAGGGACCTGAGGGGTTTGGGGACCACCTGTGGTTCATGGCCATGGGAAATGCATCCCCCTCCATCCTCCCAAGAGCTGAAATGTGCTCTGGGTGCTGATCAGAGGGGAAGGCAGCGTGGGCAGGGTGCCCCTCGCTGCCCTGTTCTGGGGGATGTGTGATTCGGGGCGTTACGAGCCGCTGCCTTCAGCTCACGCCTTTTAGGACTTAAGGCCAGGGTGTCAAGTGGATTTTTTAGCCTGAACTCTGAATTTCATGGCTTTCGTGACTTCAAATCAGCCGCCTCATGCTGCTGGAGCTGTGGGCTTTTTGAAGTCGGAGCGCACCAGAGAGGCTGGAGGGGATCCCAAGCATCCTTGGGATGGGGAAATGAATTGGGGGTGGGAAGAGGGGTAGGGAGAAGGGAACAGATCTTCCCCAGTGAGAACCCCGAGGCTGGAGCGGGCACAGTGCTTCTTGCACTCAGCCCAAACGCTGTTCCTGCTTTTCTGGCAGGAGATGTTGCACCTAAGAGCTGAAGCAAAGCAAAGCAGCACCGGCTGTGGGGGATACATGGGAGAGGCTGTGGCCGTGCTTCTGCTTTTGCAGCAAGCAGGGGGACTCCTGCAGCTTGAAACAAGGAGAGAAACCATCCATGGCCACGGTGGTGCAATTGCTGCACTAACCATAGCTACACTGATTTTTTTTTTAAAATTATTTCTTTAGGAAAGGTTTAACTCACTAACAGCCCAGCATCACCTACTTCTGCTCCTTCACTTTAGGGCAGAAGGAGGGAGCTGGTGTGGGGCTCTCTGCCCTTCCACCCCTTGAACAAAAAAGGGCAGAGAAGGAGGAAAAATCAGCGGAGAGCTGCAGGGAGCCCTATTCAGCCCTGGAATGGGACTTTCCCACAGCACAGATGGAAGCTCCAAGCAGCAAGAAGGGGATGGGGCTGGATGTTGGCCCCATTCAACAAACAAACTGCGTGATCCCAGGGCTGCAGGGAGTGCCAGCACTCCCCAGCCCCTCCAAAACGCTGCTCCTGTGAAGCTGTGGAGAGCCTGCTAATATTTGGGATTTTTGTGCTAAAGCCCCAGGTCCTGGAGTCATGAGAATACAGTGGGATGTCAGCCTCCAGCTAGAGTAAATAAAGCCTGGCTTCCCAGCCCTGGGGCTGGAAGCTGCGGGACGTGACCCTCGGGGCCAGGAGAAAATCCTGGAAAGCAAATAAAGGGGCACGAAGGCAGAAAGATGGGATCAGACCTATCACATGGGATGCTCTGGACCTTGAGGCTCTGCTTTTAGGGCAGAGCCCTGGGATGTGCAGCAGCCTTCATCCCAGGGCATTCAAGGCCAACCCCCCCTGCCTCAGACCTCCCCCAAAGCTCTGCAGCTTTGGAGAGGAGCATCCCTAGCCCCCTTTCCATCCCCATCCCATCTCCATCCTCATCTCCAGCCCCCTCTCCATTTCCATCCCTGTCCCCATCCGATCCCCATCCCATTCCCATCTCCATCCCCATCCCATCTCCATCCTCATCTCCAGCCCCCTCTCCATTTCCATCCCTGTCCCCATCCGATCCCCATCCCATTCCCATCTCCACTCCCATCCCCATGCCCATCTCCATCCCATCCCCAATCCCATTTCCACCTCCATCCCATTCCCATTTCCATTCCATCCCCATTCCCATCTCTATCCCCATCCCATTCCCATCTCCACCCCCATCCCATCTCCATCCTCATCTCCAGCCCCCTCTNCCTGCCTCAGACCTCCCCCAAAGCTCTGCAGCTTTGGAGAGGAGCATCCCTAGCCCCCTTTCCATCCCCATCCCATCTCCACCCTCATCCCATTCCCATGTCCAACTCTATCCCATGTCCAACTCCATCCCATTCCAATCTCCATCCCATCCCCATTCCCATCTCTACCCCTATTCCATTCCCATTTCCATCCCATCCCCATTCCCATCTCCACTCCCATCCCCATGCCCATCTCCATCCCATCCCCAATCCCATTTCCACCTCCATCCCATTCCCATTTCCATTCCATCCCCATTCCCATCTCCATCCCCATCCCATTCCCATCTCCAGCCCCATCCCATC
>WBMW01002888.1:251760-279144 GCA_013396635.1 Penelope pileata | reverse complement strand
CCACATCTCCAGTCCCATTCCCCTCTCCACCCCATTCCCAATCCCATCCCCATCTCGGTCCTCATCCCATCCCCATCCTCCTCTCCGTTCCCATCCCCATCCCATCCCGTCCCCATCCCCGTGTTTGCCCCAGGGAGGGTTTGTCTGGGAGCTGAGCACTTTGGAGCCAGGCTGCTTGAGCAGAGGAACAGGTGGAGCCCGGGGATCCCCCCCCAGAGATAAATCACCGCCTGCTGTCTGAGGTTGGCTCGAGAAATTGATGGAAAACCGCACTGAGGCCAGCCTGGGGCAGCTGGCAGTGAAGAGGAAATTTTGGCACCCACCCCCCAGCACCCCACTGCCTCCCCAATCCCACCCATCCCCTCTGCCCCGGGGCTCGGAGCATCCCCGCATCCTTTGGCTGTTTAAAATGTATCAGCGGTGCCATCGCCGCTGCTGCTTCCCATCCGTCAGCGATAAGGCATCTGCACCCGGAAAATTACCCACAAACAGCCGCTCCCCCCCGCACCAATTATTAATATTAACACAGAGCTCTTTTCATTTAAGATTTTCTCTTGTTTTTGTGCTTTTAATTTTTTTTAATTTTTTTTTTTTTACCCCCATCCCAGAGATCACAAACGTGACATTTCGGTGCCGGCTGCGCGGTGCCGGGCGGGCAGAACCAGCGCTGACAATCGATTCTCCCTGCATCGTCTGGCGGTGCCATCCGAAACGTTTTATCGGTGTGAGATCAGCCCTTCCGGCAGCTTGGCTTTCGTATTATTCCTATTGTTTTTTTGATTTTGGTTTGTTTTTTTTTCCCCCATTGAAAATACGCAACGCCCCGAAACGGGACTCGAGGCACGAGTGTGTTTGGGGAAGAGAGAAAACACACCCGGGAGGGGTGGGGTGGATGGATGCAGCCATGGGGATGGAGGCAGCCACGGGGAGGGCAGCCCCCACCCAAAAATGCATGGAGGGGTCTGGGGGGGTGGTGAAGGCACTGTGGTCATTTGGGATTTGGGCTCCCGCTACGAGCTGTTGGGTGAAATTCCCCCCGAGCATCCAATGGTGGGGATGTGGGGATGGGGTCTCTGCTGGGAACCGTGGTAGGGAATCCTCCAGAATGGGTCCTGTGGGTACAGCAGCAAGCTGACCCCCCCACACACTGCCTTTAGGGCCGGCTCTGTGCTCACAGCTGTGCCCCCAGCCAGGGAATCCCCTCCTGGGTTGGGTGCAGAGCTGTCCCATTGCTCAGATGGGAACGTGGAGGCACCGCAGCAGGAGTGAGCGGGGAGCAGCTGCCCCCAGCCCCCGCTGTTGCCTCCCTGCAAGCAGCCAGGCCCTGGGGCTCCCCAGCCCTTGGCTCTGACACACAAAGTGATGCTCGGCCTCCAGGAATGCATCTCCCCCCCATCCCCACGCCGTGCCCTAATCCAGAGGACGCCTGCAGACAGCTGTGCCTGCCCCAGAGCCCTGACATCAGCGGGCGGCTATGAGGCTCTGCTTGGCAAAGGGCTTCTCCTGGGGGCTGCCTGGGGGGGCACAGGGACGCCTGTGCTGCCCTTAACCCTCTGTTGGCAGAGCAGAGCGATGGGGAGCTCCCTCCCTCCCTGCAGCAATGGGGAGCTGGGGCTATAGAAAGTTTATCCTGGGGTCCTGGCTCCTGCTCTGCCCCACTTAAAGGCACTGTAGGACTTCTCTAGCGAGCCCTTTTCAGAGGGTGCATGAGGGCACTGAGAAGGATTCTGGTTTGGGTTAGGATTAGGGGTAGGAATCACTCCAGGAGCAAAGCAGGGGGTGAGGAGATGCCAGGTCTGCAACTCTGGCTCCATGGGACCCAGCTGACCTCTCGCAATGGCTCTGGAAATACACAGGGGTTGTGCATGTTCAGCTCTTCCCCATGCACACACCTGGGGATGGAGCCCAGATGAGCTGAGAGCAGAACAGGAGGCAGCTGATTAGATGAGAGCTCTGGGACTGTACAGCCTTGCTGGGGACTTGCAATGCCACTGCTTTGCCTTGGGAGATTAAGATGGTGGTGGGGAATCAGTGAAATCACCCTAAAATGTCCCAAAATGGCGGCAAGAAAGGGTCTGCCTCCAGTTCCCAGCTCAGCCACCCCGTGCTGGGGTGCAGGGTTTTGTGTTCCCTGTTAGAGACTGGACAGGGGAGGAGGATGGAAGGGAGGAGGAGGTAAGATCATTGCTATTTCTCCTGCTTTCACTGCTGGGTTGGGAACTGCTCAGTGCTTAGGGACAGCCCCAGTCCCACTGGTGTGTGCTGAGCCCCCAGAGGAAGCAGGTACCCCCGAGTCCTTGATCCTAATTAAGATATGACATGTAAGAGGCTCAGGGACCTGCTCCCAAAACCTGCTCGTGGCCCAGAGCTCCCCAAGCATCCTCATCCCCGACCTGATCACCCTCATCCCTGATCACCCTCATCCTCGAGCATCCCCAGCCCCGAGCAGTATCCTTGCAGCACTGATTTACTGCAGCTCAGGCTGTGGGGAAGGCGATAATTCCCCGCCACCACCTGCATTTTCTGCCTCCCCCACTTGTCAGCTCCTTTTAACCGTGGCCGATAACTCGTCGCCGGCTCCCGATGGCGATTCCCCCCACGCTGAGGGCAGCAGCTGTGCATGGGGCAGCTCTCATCTTTCTGCTCCAGCCAGGGGGACCCGGCTGTACCCTCCCTGCTATGGCTCTGGCACCACTTCAGACCCTTCCTCCTGGTGGAAGCCAGCTGCGGTGCCTTCTCACAGCCTGGGAAAATAGCTCAGGGCTCGGCTTTTCCCTGAGAGCCCTGAAACCCGAGTGGCCGGCGTTCCTGCTGCCCCCTCCCTTACCCTAGTGCTTCCCTCCCCTTCCCTCACCCCAGCCTACACAGTCATTGCCTTGGAATTAAGAGTTCTTCCTCCCTCGTCAAGGCTGGATCAGGCCACCCATCCCACACCCTATGAAGGGTCTCATTTTGGTCTTCCCCAAAAATATTACCCCATCCCTTCGCCACCCCATCATTTCTTAAGAGTGCAGTTCCAACCATCCCAAGATTTTCCCTAAAATCCCACTCTTTTTCACATCACTGTGACCATACCCATAGGGTGAGGATGTGGGAAGACATCCTGATATCTCCTTGGGGTCACAGGCAAAGAGCCCACATCTATTTCTTGGGTGATGTCCCAATAGACGAAGCCCATCAATGTGTTGTTCTTGCTGTTCTCCCACAGAAGATGAAAATGCCATTTATCCCTGGTTTTGTCCCACAGAAAACTGTAGCACAGGATGCTACAGGTCCCTCCGGGTCTCCAGCAGAGACCAGTGGCAAAAATTTGGATATGCATCCCATTGGATGACTTGGGGATGACTTGGATCAAAAATCTGTCCCAACCCCCCAACCTTATCAGGTTTCAGTGATGGGAAAGATGCACAGATGTGAAGCCTCAGTCCTACAGCTTTGCTCCAAGGTCGGATTGACAACCATATGGAGCTTGATTTTGGATCCAGGTTCAGGCACAGCTGAGAGCTGTTATTGCAGCACTGCGACCCAACACCATCAATAAATTCAGTGGTGTGGACAGAAATTGGCAGAAAGGTTTCCAGAGCAGGAAATTCAACCTTCAAGACAAAGCCTGAGCTCAGTGATCCTAATACTGGCCTCCATCTCCATTTACCAACCATCACTCAACCAAAAATCGCCTGAAGTTTGGCCAAAAGCAGGCTCACAGATGCTGGTGTTGGTGCTGTGCCCTCCTTGGGGCAGTTGGATGAGTTGTGAGGGTCTGGGGAAGGGGAGATCTGGTTCCTTTCAGGAGGAATGCAGTGCTTCCAAACCACAGGTTGGGCTGGAGACCTCCTCCTACCTCTCACTCCTGGATTGCTCTTGGCAAGGCTGCTGCAGGCAGTGCTGGTACCCAATTTTTCTTTTTCTGGGATGCAACATCGGCAGCTTTCAGCAGGAACCAGCCCTGTGATGCTCTCAGCAGCTCCCTCATCCACCATCCCACAGATTTATTAATTAAATTCTTCTATTTATTCACCATCCTCTTCCCATGCCTTCTCCATCTGGCTGGTGCTGGAAGATGCTCAGATATGCGGACGGTTCAGAAGGGCAAAGCCTACGAGCGCGTCCCACGTCTTCTCACATCACCAGGCATGGTTTGCCCATTGGGTTCCTCATTGGAGGGGACATCCCATCCCCTGGCATTCAACAATGGCTGGGTTAGAAAAGGGAAATCTGGGGGCAGAAAAGCATATGTAGATGGTCGGACTCACTGATCTTAGAAGTCTTTTCCAACTTTAATGATTCTGTGATTTTGGATTGAGCTACCCCATAGAGAGGGTTCATCTCCCATGGAGACAGCATGAACCTGGGGCAAGGTGCTCCTGGCCGTGACACTTGGAGGTGCCACATCCCTACTTTTCACATCGATTTTATTCCAGGAAGGCTCCCATATCCCTGTCCCTGTGCATCAGGAGCAGTGCCTTTGGGTACCGTGCACCCGGAGTGATGGGGAAGGTGACAAAGCAGAACAGCCTGGCTGACACCCTGCGAATTAATCAGTGAGTGCTGGAATTGCATCCCCAGCCTTGATTAAATTAGAAAGCTGCCAGCTAATAGGTAAACACAGGAGCAGGGCCGATGGGGAGGAAGCAGCCTGAGGAGTGATGGGGAGGCTTAGGAAGGAGGAAAATGGGGATATAGACTGAAGGGAGGCAAGGGCAGGTCCCAAAGTTTCTTCTCCTCCCATTTGGATGAAGTCATAGGGAATAGTGTTCAGAGCCACGTCCAGGCCCAAAAGAGGGAAAGAAGAGGCAAAACAGATGGGACGAGGAGCTGGCTGCTCTGCCTGGAGGATGGGGAAGGATTTGGGATGAGACAAAGCTCTTTTCTCCCGAACACCTCATCCATCACAGAGCCTCGGTGCCACCACTGCTGAGCTCCGCTGCCTCCTCCTCCCTCGTGCATCCTCTGCATTTTCCTGCTGGCTGCTCACATGGAGTTCAGCGCTGCCTTTTGCCTTCTTTTTCTTCTTTTTCTTTCTTTCTGCAGCGCGCGGCGAACCAGGCGGCAGAGCAACCCCTCCCCACCTCCGCTATGCCAGCGAATTTCCAATTTTCAGCTAATATCAAGGTCGTGACAGAAAGCGCAGAGGCCCTGGTAGGACATAATGGCAGAAGAATTGTAAATGTTGCTTTTAGTGAATGCAGAATGAGGAAGGGCCAAGGAGGGGAAATTTTCCATTCAGCGCCGGCCTCTGAAAAGCGAATACATTTTCTCCTCCAGTGTGTCGCATTAGATTTCCAGAGGTGCTCGGCACCAGGTACATGTCATTAGTAACAGTTTGCGTGGTAATGAATCCTTTTATTTCTCTTCCACACAGCTCATGAATACATAAAGAGGCTGAGTTTTAGTCGCATCTGGTTCAGCTGCAGGAGCCTCACATAACTTAATTTCGTATCCTCTTCTGTACGGTGGCAAACGCAGCTGGGGCCAGGCTTAAAGGCACAGGAGGGTCTCAAAAAGAGGCAAAATCCGGGCTTAGAGGTGAGGGTTTTCCTGGGGATGGCTCTGAGGTTGCCTATCCTGGAGATGGGCATCCTTTGTTCAACATGGAGATGTGGTTGGGTTGGGCCTTGCCAATGTTGGGTTGGGCCTTTGGGAACATGCAATGGCTCAGAGCATCCCGGTGTGCCTCATGCTTCTGGGGAGCAAAATCCTCTCTCAGAGCTCATTTGAATTCATGTCACCTCCCCAAACCCAGGGAGCTTCCCCCAGTTTGTGACTGGAGAGTGAAGAACTCCTGCAAGCTGCAAAAGCAAACTTTGCCCTGGGAGCACGGAGCTGATGGGCAAGGGCTGCGCTGCTGGGGTCTTCCTGAGGCCAAACCGTTGCTGCCAGGGATGAGGGCTTCGTTAGCAGCCCCATACTGCAGGCACAGGACTGCTGCCAGCACAGCATCAGCATGGCTGCTGTGCTTTCCTCTTCTGAAGTTTTATCTTAATTGCAATGAATTGCTTTGTAATAACGATAACATAACAACAACAACAACAATAACGATAAAGTGAGTATAATTGGAGGACTAATTAAGTCCAAATCTCACCAAGCACCACCTGAACTCCTTCCTGCTGTTTCTCTAATGAGGCCCTATCAGAGGCTCTGAGAGATGAGATGCTGGGAGATGCATTCCAATGTGGATCTACAATGGGAGGGAGCTCACTCACCCGTTTAAGCTCAAGGTCTGGGAAGAACACAGCTGGAGGTGGCATTGGGTGGTCCCCAAGCCAGGCATGGCCCTGTAGAACAAACCCCCAGCAATGGGGCTTCACCCAGATAACGAAACAAAACCCATCACCTCCTGAGGTTATCATGGCTCATGGGCTTTTGTTGGTGCCAGCCCCACCTCAGGACTCTGGAGCTCTTTGGGGAGGTTTAAATTGAGATCTGAGCCTCACAGAGGTACTGGGCTGAGAGGCACATGGGTGACAGCAGCTCTGGATGGGTGAGGGCAGCCTTAGGGTGGTGGTGTTGGGCAACACCTGGGGCAGTCCCACATCCCCATCATGGGGAACAGCCGCACCTCCACCAGCAGAGCAGCCTGCTGGCTTCCTTTGGGTTAAGGAGAAGTGAAAATACCTGTGTTCCTTAGCACAGGCTGGGGACATCCACCTCCCTGCCCTCTTTTTGTCCCCTCCTTTTGTCTCCTTCATTGGGAGATTTGGGGTTGAAGTGAAAGCAAGGTGTCTCTGAAGCCAGTCGTGCATTTTGCATCACTCCCTGGTGCATTATTCCATACGTTCATCACCTTTTACATAAAACAGTTTTCCTGAAGTCCCTCCATCCACTGTCCAACGTGAACCAGTGAGAGACACAGAGATGGCTCAGGGCAGTGGTACCCAAACCCTTAACACATGAAGCAACAAAACTGGGTGCTTAAAAAAAAAAATGTTGAAAAAACAATGTTTGATATTTTTTTCTGCTATCTTTTCTAATCTGAAATAAAACAGAATCATTAAGGTTGGACAAGACTTCTGTGATCACCCAGTCCAACCATCCACCTACCATCAATATCGCCCAGTGAGCCAGGTCCCTAAGTACAATAAATGTTTGTGACTAAGTATAAAGCATTGCTAGATTTTCTAAGCAAAGAGGGGAGGTTTCCAAGAATAGGAGAACAAAAAGATTTGTTTGTAATGGGTTAAGAAGTCGTTTCCTGGCCAATCCCTTCATCCTCTGCTCCTGCTGCACAGAGCTGCACTTTGAGACTTCGCAATAAACTCCTCTGCAGTCTCCAACAGTTTTTTTGCCATCAGCTTCACTGCATTTACAACGGACATGGCATATTTTTCCCTTGCTGACCCGCAGCTGTGCTGAATGCACATCACAGAATGCAGATTTTTTTGCTAAGAAACCTCCAGCTCGTGTGGTTCTGGGGTAAAATCTTGGCAATGTGAATCGAGGCCAACACACCTGGAAGCAACAAGGATGGAAATTCCACCACTTCCCATTGCCCACATGGATGCTGCAGACAGGGACCTGGATTTGGAGAGGGGAGGGGTTGGGAATTCTCAAGAAAGCACAAAAAGCCACAAACATTTTAAATTTAGAATCTGGTCGCACCCACCATGAGGCCAATACTCAGCGTTATCCCCCTCACACTGAGTCTCCACGCAAATGGGTTTAAATTCAGCCAAACTTTAAAGTCAACAAAGGGAAGAGGACAACTCCCAGCCTTGTCCTGGGCAGTTCGTTCTCTGGGTTCACACTAAGACAAATGTAGCCCATCAGCTGTGTGCTAATTGCAAAGCATCACTGATCCGTGCAGAACTGGGGATTTGTGAGCACTCTGCTCCCAACCTGCACGGTGCGGGGTGTGAGGTCATTTCCAAAGGGCTCTGCTCCCTTCTCAGCTCCAGGACAGAAAGTTTTGCATCGAAAGGTATTCGACTGTCTTCCAGGAAATGGTTCGACCCCAGCACACACTCAGTGAGATATTTGCATGGTTCGTTTTAGGAAGAGATTCTAAAATCATAGAATCATAGAATCATAGAATGGTTCAGGTTGGAAGGGACCTTAGAGATCATCTTGTTCCAACCCCCCTGCCATGGGCAAGGACACCTCCCACTAGACCAGGTTGCCCAAAGCCCCATCCAGCCTGGCTTTGAATACTTCCANAAAATGACCGCTCCGATTTGGGTCTGCCAAAGAACCAATACATCACCAATTTTTAGTGCAAGAAGAGGCACGATTCATCCTCCCACTCCACCTTTAATTTGAATATTTGCTCTGTAAGACTGCAGATGAGGCAGAACACTGGGTGGAGCAGCTCTAGGGCAACTTTGCAGAAGTCACAGCCCCACATCCCCTTGGTCAAAGCGTGACGGACCCCGAGATGCCCCCATCCCATTGGGGTTGGGTTCCACCAAAGCACCCGTCTGTAGGCACTCACATGGGACATCCCACCCCAAATATTTTGCAAAAACTGCAAGCCAGGACCCCTTCCTCACCGCACCCACCTTCTCCTGCAAACTTCTGCCCTGCTCCTCTCCCTCCCATCCACGGGTGAGCGCGGGGGACGATTTCTGCGGGTCGCGATTTCTGCGGGTCACCGTGCATCTCCGGCTGCAAAAAGAGAACATAATGGAAAAATAATTAAAAAATAAAAGAGAGGAATAGAAAAAAACCCCCATCATTTTAAGGCAGAAAAGGGAGGGGGGCCAGGAGATCCGCGGAGCCAGTAGATAACCAGCAGATGTGATTTTTGCAGATAAGCGTAGTAATTTAGATAAATCTGGAGGCTTTAGAGCCTTTCGCTTGCGTTCTTTTTCTTTCTGTCTGATTTTTTTTTTCAATTTTATCTCGCAAGTCGAGAGGAGGGGGAGTGGGAAGGGGAGAGGGGGGGAGCTTAATCTTTGGGTAGTTTTTCTTTTCTTTTTAATGTGTTTTCCCCCAGAAGGTGGGATAACGCCGGCCGCTCTCCCCCCACGCATCCACACGCACGCACACAGAAGCCGGGGCTCTGTTTTTTAAAAGCAGCGGACAAAAATCAAAATATTTGAAAATGTATTTCATGGTAATTATGTCATATTTCATGGGCTGATGCCACTACTGAAAGAGAGCCTGAATGCCTTAATTTGTATAGAAATTGTAATCATTTGTTCATTTCAAGGTGAAAATTGCATTTTTTAATTTAAATTGTATCCTGCGTGATAGTCTATTATCTAGTAAAATTGTCTCCATGTCTGAATGCCTTATATGCAGCTGCAATGCTTGTTACAAATCCAGTTATATTCATAAAAGCTTTGTCGACGTCTCGGGAAATGTGAACAGTTTCTTGTGGGTTTCTTCTCTCTTTTTTTCTTTTTTTTCCCCTTTTCCCTCCCATTCTCATCCTCCCTCCCCTTCTTCCTTTTTTTTTTTTTTTTTCCAGTTGAAATAAGCCCATATCTGCCATTAATAACAATTAGCCCGGGTGTACACAAAAGGCAATTCTGTGCGGCGAGGAACGTGCGGCGAGATTCCTCCTTCTGCAATTCCGAGCACAGCACCTCGAGGCCGTGCTGGGCCGGGGAATAGGGGGAAAAGGGAAAGAAAAAGAGGAAAATCCAACTTGTGTCCCCTGGGAATGGCATCCCAGAGCCCTGATGGGAAGGGGAAGCAGCGGCCCTGGGATGCTCAGCGCTGCTCAACCACAGGATGAGCCATTGGGCTGCTGTAACTCAGCCAAATTGGTTAAAATTCTGGGCTGGTTTGTGCTGGGTGAGAACACGGCCCGCCCAGGACAGGATATTAATTATATTAATCCTCAAAAAAGAAAGGAATGGGCCTCACACGGAAATCCTTCCTCAGTCATTTAATTCCCTTTCACACACCTCTCCCCGCTCAGAATACCCTGATTTTATGCAGCTCCACAGCCCATTATAATAAACTTCTCTACACCGATTCTGAGAAGAAATCGCTCGTGAGATGCTGCGGGGCCAGGGGCTGCACCGAACCCAGCAGCACTGCCACAGCCCGGCCAAAACACCACGATGGGCAGCAGCTGAACCCACACACAGCTGTGCCATGGGACCCACAGAACAGCCCTATGGGATCACAGCTGGGAGGGGGGAACCCAAACGTGGTTGTCACAGCGGCTCAGGGCAGGTGGAAGCGCTGGGGTGGTGGAAAAGGGGAAAAATCAAAGCTGGTCGAAAACAACTTTTTTCACTGAAATATTTTATTGTATAAACCTTTTCTAAATTATCTTTTATTGTTCAGTCTTTAATAAAGATAAATGAAGAAAAATCATGGTTTTTTTTATATGCACATCTTGGTGCTTTAGGATCTCTGTCATTCTGCCTTTTGCAGCTTTGTTTGGCATCTCCCCAGCTCGGCTCTCAGGTGGAAATAACCCATAGCTGGAACAGACCCAGTGCTGCAGGGCAGGAGGGAGGCGATGGGGCTGCCAGGAAGGGATGTAGGAGGAACTGTCCCCCAAAAAGATGTCGATGTGCTCACCACTAATACCCTCTCCAAGAGGTTCCCTGTGCTCTGCAGGAGACAGCTGGGTTGGGCTCACAAAAGTTTGAAGGCTGGGATGGCCAGTGGCTAGAATTCCTGCTGTAAGCAATTAAGAGGGTGCTAGCAGAGGATGGGTGCTCTGCATATCCCCAAAAAACCTAACCAATGTACAGAGCTGAGCCAACATCCAAGCAGGTTGTCCCAGTGTTGGTGCATTGCTTTAAGGAGCGGTGCTGGGCAGCACCTTCCCAAAGTGTCCCCAAACCTCAACCCCTCTACAGCCCCTGGGTTGTACTTTTGGAATGTATTTTCAGCTTAAATGCAAACCAACAATGTTGGGCAGAATGCTAAACACCCTCCCCAGTCTCTCCCAGCATCACCTGGCACAGCTGGGCTCGCTGCCTCCCTTATCTCTAATCCTTATCACAGCTCAGCTTAGATTTGGGGAGCGGCCAGCTGAAATGTGACACTGAAACCAGCGGGGCCGTGTGCCAGTCACTGAACCTTCACCTCTCTGTTTCTAAAACAGCTTCAAAACCATCATGTTGCAGGGATGCTGGGACAGGTAACGTGGTGGAAAAGAGGAAAAATCAAAGCTGGTTAAAACAAATTTTTCCAAATTATTTTGCTTTTATCATATGGCCTTTTCCAATTTTTTTTTTTATTATTATTTGGTCTCTAACAAAGAGAAATAAAGAAAAATGCAGGGGATGCACCCCCTGTGGTTTCTTAGCTGCTGAGTGGCAACTGCGTGGGGCTGGGGGATAGAACACACAGTGCATGTGTGTCTGCATCCTTGGTGCAGTGACACAGGACCCATGGGGCCATGACATGGGACCCAGGAAGCCATGACATTTGACTTCTAAGACTAGGACATGGGGATCTGTGAGGCCATGACATGGAGACCCATGAGGCTATGACATGGGGATCCATGAGGCTGTGACATTGGACCCATGAGGCCATGAGATGGGGACCTGTGAGGCCACGACGTGGGACCCATGGGGGTATGACATGGGGTTCCATGAGACCATGACATTGGACTCATGAAGCCATGACATTGGACCCAGGAGGCCATGACCTGGGGACACATGAGGCCACGACATGGGGATCCCATGCTTGCAGCGGGGTCAGCGCTCTGTCCCCAGCCCACAGGACATGGTACATCAGCAGAAGTTAGCAGCCGGTGTCGAATGGCCTCGGATGAGATTTATCACTGATTTATCAGCAGATTAAAGCTGACGACAGCTCAAGGCCATCGCTGACCGGGAGATGCTTGTTGCAGGGGCCGCGTCGGCGCAGAGCAGCTCCCTGGCGGGCTCGCTCGTGCCCTTGATGTCTTCCAGAGGGCAACGGAGAGCTCTGGCGGGGCCTGGGAAATGTCCTGTGCTGCTCAGATAAGGCTTCGAGCTGCCAGGAGGGAGGACGAGGAGCTCAGGGAACGGTTGAGGGCAGTGTTGAAACGCTCGCAGCCGCGCTGCCTGGATGCGGCCGGCGCCGGAGCAAAATTGTTTCTGAGCTTCCAGCAGCAGTGAGGGTTTGGAAACAGGGGTGTGGCTGGGAATAGTGCTGCTCTGTTTTAGGGCTGCTAGGAAATGATGTTCACCTGCTGCCTGCCTGCACGCTGACCCTATATACCCATCCCTGGTTACATGCGCAGTGTGGGCGGCTCAGACACTGGCAAAGTGCTCCAGCTGCTGGGTGGGCATTAAATGCAGGCAGCAAAGGCACACTCAGGGTGGGAGGGGGGTGTTGGTGTGGGTAACATTTGCAGACATGGGACGAAACCCCCCACGGAAACAGCTGGGGAGGTGCAGCCAGCACCTCTGCTGTGCTGCTGAAGTTCGGGGTGCCTCACTCACAAAGGTGATCTCTCCATTTCCAAAGTCAAACAGAAAAAGAGTTTTTCTGATAGCACAGCACCGTGCAAGAGCCTTTTCCATACTCACTGACCCGTGAGATCTTCCAGGGGAGCGTGTCCCCTGCCTCACTCCCAGCATTCCAGGCATCCCTCCCTGGGATGCTGGAGGCACCCCTGGACCCTGCAGGGTCTGCAGCCCCCAGCAGGACAGAAGCCTCATGGGAACACCCCAGGGCAGACCCCATGCCTGGGTGCCCCCTGAGCCCCCCCAGCCCTCTGCAAAGCCACTGCTGCTGGTGGTGCTTGGAAACGCACAGCCCTTGTTCCCTCCTTGGTTCTTGTGCTGGTGCAAGGCTCCAGCCTGGCAGCTTGCTGCCTCTTTTGCTCAGATGCACGAGCAGCACCTGGTTGGGACGTTATCTCACATGGATCCCAGCTGGGGTTGGGATGCAGTCAGCTCCCACTGCCTCTCTGCTGAATGGCAACCAGAAAAAAAAACCACCACCAAAAACCAGAGACCAATTACCCCGCTTTCTGCGTGCGGATGTTGGTCCAGCACCACTTGGATGAAGATCAACTTATTTCACGGAGAGCCAAAACATCTTCAGATGGAACTGGCTTTTGAATCCAGTGCTTTGTTTAAAGGCAAAATGCTTTATTACCAATCACCGAAGCCCCGAGCCATGCATTGCTCTGTAGAGTTTCAAAACATTTTTCCGCTCCTTGCTGCTGTGCTTTGCCCTCTAACGAGAGCCAGGTGCCCGTGGAGCCACCGCACAGCCCGGTCCCGGAGCTGCCTCCCTCTGCCCGCCATCGCTGGCTGAAATGAATGCATAAAGAAATGGTTGTGCTTGGAGCAGGCTGGGGAGTTGTCCTTCCCTTGTGAAAAGTCGCAGCGAAATTGGATGTTTCATGGCTTTGCATAGCTTTCATGAGGGAATGAAGCGAACTATTCTACTTTTTTAGCAAAAAACAGAATCGTTTGAATGGGGTCTTAGAATTGTTAAGGTTGGAAAAGACCTCCAAGGTCATCCAGTCCAACCCTACCACCAATATTGCCCAATGAACCACTAAACCATGTCACATCACAGAATGGTTCAGGTTGGAAGGGACCTTAGAGATCATCTTGTTCCAACCCCCTGCTATGGGCAAGGACAATTCCCACCAGACCAGGTCCCTTGAGTTGAAAGGGCCCCTGGAAGGCCACCTGCTCCAGCTCCCTGCACTGAACAGGGACACCCACAGCAGGACCAGGCTGCTCACAGCCCATACTTTGGGTGTGTGTGTGACTGCTGCTGCTTTACCACCTTTTCCCCTTGCACTGCAGAGCAAATCAAGCAAACAATCCACCAACAGACACTTCCAATCTGTATTTTTTTTTTTTTTTAATGTATAACAGTTATGCCTGAGTTACAGAGAGACACCTACAGGCAGCAGGTAGTTAAAGCAAATACCAGTTTCTCTTTTCTACTACACTACTCCATATAGCTGAATAAATTATGGTGCGATTATATATATACACACGCACGCACGCAGGCACACACGCGCACACACTCCCACGCAGGCACACACATGGAGCAAAATGGCTATGAGTCAAACACAGAAGCAACATATCCGCAGTTACTAGGAATAAGGAATGTCCTATAGTGCTATGTAGATATTCCCCAGGTGGGTATATGGAGGTGTTAGGGATGACGGGTTAGAAGCATTAAATACACAAAGTCTCTGAGCGACTGGAGCCAATCTGCTGAGTTACTGGACACAGTGAGGAAATGTCCATTGCGTGGTCTCAGGACGGTGCTGAGAGGTGAAGCGGGGGCGTGGGGAGGTCCAAAACCCATTGGTGTTTGGCTTGCCCCCAAGGACCTCAGTCTGCGGGCATGGAAGAAATGTCGACCTGAGAGAACGGCTCTGGAGCACGGCCCTTCACTCGGTGGCTCCTTGCATGGGGTGCAGAGCGATTTGGGATTCCTGGGCACCCCCAAAGTCACTGGGGGGTGAATGTCTGCTCGGTCCCCATCAGTCTGCACGTCCCTCAGGGTCCCGCTGCCGGCTGCTGCTCTTCCACGCTCGGTTTTGTTTTGCCTTCGAGGCACCTCCCTCTGTTCTGTCCCACCCTACCCCCTGAGTTTGTCTCTTTTCAGCAGAACTGACTGTATCAATCCATAAAACGAAACGAAACGAAACAGAAGAGAAAAAAAAAAAAAAATACTTGGACTCTCATACATGAACGTACCTTAAAACAAAACAAAGAAACCAAAAAAAATTACCCAAATCAAACCCATCCCACCCCAAAGATTCTGGAATGTATTTTGAAAACACACGATAGGCAAATTTCTACATTTCGCCCTCCCCACTCCCTTTTTTTTTTTATTTTTTTCATTTTTTTTTTAACTAGCACGGCACTCACTGTGTTTTTAGTATAAAAAAATGTCAACTTTCTATAAACATACAGCACATGACCAAATTTCCAACTAATGTACAAAGTGCGACCACGAGGGAAAGGTCAGAGAAGAGCTATTTGCGCTAGCATGGGGCGTTTGTCGTATTCCTCTAAGAACTCTATTTACAGCAGTGCCCGGGTGCTCACGGACTTTCGGGTGAAGGTAAGTGGCAAATAGGATTCTGTGGTGCTCCCTCTTCTTATGACTTTGAGCCAGTGGGGTTCTGGGCACCGCTCTGAGCTCTGCTCCTCGAGGATGCGTGGGAGATGGGCTCCGTGCGCGGGAATGCACAGCTGGGAGATGGGCAACAGTGGGGAGAAGAGAGCTGTAGGATTTTGCAGACAAATTGAAACTTTCCTTCTCGTTTAGCAGGCAGCTAGGAATGCATTTGGTCAGAAATCTCAGTGTGAAGCAGCAGGGAGGATCGGCATTTGGCCTCTTGTTGGGTCCTGTTTGTGGCACGTAAAGAAGCGTGTGTTGTTTTAGTGGTCAGCTCGGAACGATGCTGAGATACAGGAGCAAATTTAAGTGGGTGCTTCTGGCATCCATCCCTACACTTGTGTCCACCTTGCTCTCACCCTAGAACCTCCAGTTCAGATGTGGCCGTCACAGAAGGTGACTTGGGAATGACATTTAAGCCAGGACTGGAATTCAAAAGGGATTTCTCCCTTAGATCAGCTCAAGAACATAGCACAGCATCTTTCGTTGCTTTCCGAGATGTCAGACTGGCACAAAGCAGGGCGATGCTGCAGGTGATCTGACCATGCATCACACCTACAGTCCATGCATCTCAGCTCTTTGGTCACCTCCAGGAACTCGGTGCCTTCGGCCTCACCTGCTCATCCCGCTGTAGCTGTAGCACTCTGAGAAAGGAGATGAAGAATGCAAGCTGCAGGTGCTTCAGGAGCTCTGTGGTCCGGGGAAAGCCTCTTGCAACATGATGCAATGTGCAATACAGCTGAGGCTGAATCAAGATCTCAACGCAGCCTCTGCCTGCAGTCGTCACCCTCTCATCTCTTGCACACAAATGTGCACGTGAGGGAGGGGCAGAATGGCCACGCTGGTGCAACAACACGCTTTGAGGAATGTAGGCTCTGTGCAGCAAAAGCTGATCAAAGCCACTTGTGGGTCTGGTAGGATGCTGAGCAACATAAGAAGCAAAACTCAGCTTTGGTCCCGACAGGTACTTGCCCACATGGCTCAGGAAAAGCAGCTTGGAGGCTTGTGATAAATGATGTGGGGGCAAGGCAGGGGAGGGTTTCCCAGAAAAATGTTGTTTCAGCTGCAAAAACAAGATCAGATTATTTGGAAAGAATAGAAGAAGCAGCAGTAAGAGAAAAGGGCACAGCAGAAGCATCTCCATGAACAACCTAGGAGCCTATGCTGGAGCAGAACTCATCAGACCATGCAGTCCCCTGCTATCACCAATGGAAAGAAGCAGGCATCTGCCATCCTTTAGGATGGATTTTTTTTAGGATGTCTGTAAATATGAGAGATCTGCTTGGGAATCATTAAGGATCATCACCACATGCAAAACAGAACTATGTAGGAACCCGTGTGGTTCCTGACTTAGCAATAACCTCTTGTTGTTGGTTACTGTTATCTGAGCAGGGTGATGAGCAGAACTGAGAGCTGGTACAAAAGCGAGAGCAGAGGCTGCTGCAGGGAAGTGGGGTGATAAATCCAGAGAACAAGATCTGGCTTAGAGAGAGGGAGGCTCCAGCACCGAAACGAAATGCAGAGGGAAGGAACTGAGAGCTCAGATGGTACAGAACAGGAGGCAAAAGGAGAGGGGCGAGGAAAGAGCAGGGAGGATGGACAGTGAAACATTTCTCCTGGTAGCTGGAGAATACAGAATGCTCTTGGTAAGCTAAGTGATCCCTTTCTCTGCAGTACAAATAGACACGATGCTGTGCCAGAGAGCACCTTTCCTTCCCAGCTGCTGGTACAGACTCTTCATCCACCTCCCTTTTGGCCACATCTACATCCATCCCTCAGTGACAGCTGCAGGAAAGCACCATCAGAAGCAGCTCCATTTTCTTTCAGGTGGCTCTTTCCTTGCAGGAGAACCCATTTTGCACACTGACCCTCTGAGCAGGCAGCTAACAAACACCTTTGACTCTTCCCCCTCTCCCCTGTCTTTGCTCTCATGGCCAACTTCTCTCCCATTGAATGATGGAAGGGCCACAACAGTCCTCGCCCTTCTCAGCTGGATGGGCAAAATCTCCAAACTACTTGGCTGTGTCTGATGCCCTTCCTCCATGCATGCAAGGCCAGAGCTTGCTGTCACATCTTCTGCCGCTATCTGATGCCCGTGTCCTTTCGGTGATAACCAGGTCTAACTTGGTCCCTAGGAGGAAACGTAAATGTCGCTCGTGCCTGTGCCCACAGTCTCCAGTCCTCATGCAGCAATTTACATTTACACCTTCCGAAGGTCCCAGGCTGGACAGACGTACACCCTGCCCCTGCTTAGCAGCAATCTGGCCTGCTTTGGCCCTGATTTGGGAAGCCACCAGTGAGAACGAAAGGGTGGAGTGGGGTGGGGAGATTTGTTGTCTCTTTAATTTATGTTTTATCTTTTTGTTTGTCTTTGTGTGTTTGTTTTTGTTGTTGTTTGTTTGTTTGTCAACAAGTTCTTATATTTGGTCCATAGGTCTTCTGTGGTCCCGAATTACATCACCCTTAACGATCAGCTTGGTTATTCCTTCCTATACAACATTCACCAAATTTACATCAATGGAAAGAAAAGGAAACAAAATGAAACTTTTTTTTTTTTACAAAGAAAAAAAAATCAATTTGGCTTTGACTATGCCAACTACCTAGATCAATGGAAGGTCCTTAAACATGGGCAAAATGCCATGGCCAGGTAGGTCAGAGGGAGGGTATGAACTCAGGGTTAATAAATGTACCCAACCCATTGTCTCTGGCCACAGAATTCAGGTTGACGAGGCCAGGCTTGCCTCTGAGTGCTCTGGGAGGAGTTGGATACTTGGAGAGCCCTCCCCATCTTTCCCGTCTCCTTCACAAGTTGGTGCGAGGTGGAAGGGAGTTGGGAAGGAGTAGGGTCCAGGTAGAGGCAGATCCCTGGAAGGCTGGTGGTGTTTCTCCAGTGGTACCAAGTTGCTGGAGGGGGTTGTTGGCACAGTCGGACTCTTCAGTAAGCTTGGCCTGTCTCTACTGGTAGGAGCCCCAGAACAGCCGAATGTTCTCCCAGCTTCATCCTGCGCTGTGTGGACAGGCTCACGTTCTTGGCCAAATAATCAACAGCAGCTGAAGGGGAGGGGGGGGGAAAGGAGGGTGAAAAAACAGCACAACATGAGGATTAGTATTGAGTGAAACGAGGCATTTGGCACCTAAGGATGTGTGGCCAACAGACCTTGCAGAGTGATTCTTAGAACTTGAGGCCTAGCTCGGTGCGGGCAGCCCAAAGGCCCTGTTGTACCCCTGGGAAAGAGTGCACCCCGCTAGAACAACCCAACAGGGCTAAGCACAGCTGTGAGTACCTCACATCTCCCAATGGACCCACCAAAAGGAGCTAAAATCCCACTTCTGCCATGGAAAACGGTGTTTCCAGGGGAGTTGCCCAAAGATGAGCCTGAGCAGAAAGCCAGCAGGATCGGAGCTCCAGCCTCACCTCCCCGTGCCATCAGTGATGCCAGTGCAAATGGAATTCCAGCAGGACCTCACCAGCTTGGACAGGGCTTGAATGTGACTCAGGCACCACGTGCTGACTCATCTCTGAGCACAGCTGCCTGCCTTCATCCCTCCTTCCTGCGGGAAACCACTTCATCTCGGTGCTGGTGAGAAGTGCAGCTCCTGAGCCGCATCCCAGCTCGCCTGCCCGCCCCGTGGTCTGAGGGGGATGAGGAGCAGGGCAGGATGGTGACATTGCTCATTAGCTGAGCTTCAGTCAAAGTCTCTCCCTTTCACTAGCTTTAATGTCTCAAATTAGATTAATAAGGAGCTGGCAGGAGATGTACAATCGGTGCCAATGAGTAAACAAATTTCAGCCATCAACGTCTTGTCAGACGCCTGCCCCAGAGGAGGTCCCTTCCAGACACAAATTCTTATTAGACTTGTCATATCTATTAGAATTCCTTTCACGCTTCTGCGTTCCATCACCGGCATCATTAACACAGCTCCGGCCTTTGGGAGCTGCAAGGACCACATTAATCTGGCATCGCTGCTCCTCACCGGCTGGGACGGCACAGGCTGGTGGGCAGGAGGCAGGCGGGCTTGGCACGGGGCACAGCTTCTGCTGGTGGCACTCGGCTGGACATTTGGAGGTGGCACAGGGACTGGTGCTCCTCCTGGGCTGGGATCCTGGGGTAGAATATCTCGAGCACTGAGCTCTGCAAATTGTGTGATGGGGCCTTCAGCCTCATGGGATTAGAGGCTGGGAAAGACCCCGAGTTATGGCTGCTGTCCAAAGCTCGTCAGCTTGGTCCCCTGGTGTTTCAGGTGGCCACATTAAATGACAGCTTTGAGAAGGTTGTGTCCCTGCTCCTTGTAGGTGCCCGTGCTCTGGGTGAAGGCAGAGCGGAGCAAGGGGAATGGCCAGAGCTGCTCGTCCTGCTCTAGGCTGTGCCCAGCAAAATGGCAATTTGATGGCAACCCCACCCGCTTGGAAAAAAAAATTGACATTTTTAACTTCCAGTATCACTTTTTGTTCCTGTGGGAAAAGCACAAAGGCACCAGGGCATCCCACAACAGAAATCGAAGGTATGTTTCAATACAGCAGAAACAAAAATGAAAAAAAGAAACCTACCAGAAGTACTTCAGGGGTTTATTTGCTTATGTGAGAGAGGAAATGTGTATGTTTGCTTCTAAAACAGAGAATCAGAAGGAGATAAGAGGGGAGAGAGGCCAGGTCCAAAGCCCATCAAAGCTGCAGAGCTCTTATTTGCAAGCCCTGATTACGTCCTCTGTTACATGGAGCCTGCTCTCACCATGGCAAACCCCCATTTTTACTGTACCCCAATGGTCAGTAGAAAGGGTTTTGATAATTTTTTTTGCCACATTGTAGACTAAAAAAAAATCTATGGTTAGAACTGAACGTTAAGAAATAAATAATGCTTTGGTGGAGGTCACCTCACACTGATCAACTTTTAAAGAGCATTTGAAAAGAAGCAATGGAGAATTAAAAACCAGGAGGGATCAGAAACATCTGCTAAATACAAAATGCACTGAGAAAGACATGAAAAAATGTTGTATCAAGGTCAACCTCGTGTAAGTCCTTGCTCTAACAGGACTAATTACCAGTGAAAACTGCTTCCTCGCACAGAGATTATTGCAAATGGAGCTCATTATAGGAAAAGGTTACAGTGGGGCAGACATGTATTGCCTGTGCTTACCTGCACACACAGATCGTGACTATTAATGGGAAAACATTCCTGCTCCAAACTGAGCCCAGTGGGCTAAGACTTCTAAATAGGACTTCTAAATAGGACTGATAGCCTAAATAGGATTGATAGCCTAAATAGGACTGATAGCCTAAATAGGACTTCTATATAGGACTTCTATACAGGACTTCTATATAGAACTGATAGCCTAAGTAGGACTTCTAACTTGAATGGGAATCCAGCAGAAAAGAGGAAGAGAAATCAGGAAAGGGGGGCAAATAAAGCAACATGGACAGGGCTGGGTGAGCAGCTCTTCCTGAGCACAAGAAGAGGCCCAAGTGAAAATTCCTGCAGCAAACCAAGACAAACCCTTCTTTCTCTGTCCCTCTCCTTTGCTGGTTGCTCTCTCTCGGAAAACACAGCTCGTCCTCCTTGTTTTATTTTTTACACACATGGGTGTGACTAACGTCTTGCCTAAGGGAATCTTTATTGGAAATACATGGTATTGGAATTTGTTTAAGATTTTTATCAATAGCACGTGTGTCCAGCCTCACATCCAGAAGCGAGGGGAAGGTCAAGGGGTCACAGATCAAACTCCCGAAAAACAAAAAAAGGAGAGGGGGGGGGAAGCTGCTATTGATCCCGTCTGCCGCCACAGCCGGTTCTCATTTAGCTGTAGAAGTTAAAGACATTAAAGGGCTGTGACGGAGAGGGGAATAAAAAGCCACAGCCAAATGGAAGGAAAGGTCACTGAGGACAAGCTATGGGCAGGCAGGAGTGCTCCCGGAGGAAGAGGATGCACCTTTAACCCTCCACGGATCGCCCTCTCACAACACCACACTCATTATTAGTTTAACACCAGCAGGTGAGCCCTTTGCCAGGCTTTCTGGAGGAGAAACAGATCCTCCCGGGGTCCCACTGCCTTCCAGGTCCGAGCTGTGGGTTCAGGATTACAATTCCAGCCCCGCTTGGGCTTTAGGAGAGTCACAGCCTGGTTGACAGGCGTCAGTTTAATGGGTTTTGTGGTGAAAGCTGAGCACAGAACCAGCCCTTCCCTTACGCAGGGCAAAGCAGGGAGCAACATCTTGTTCTGCATCGCTACGGGATGGCATTAAAATCCCTTTGGCTGAGCAGGGTGAGCATGCTCCTGGGCTATAGGAGAAGCGAAAACCGAAGAAGGGAAAGGAAAGAGATCTGAAAGTTCTTGTTCTTTTCATTTTCTAATAGGTTTTACAATATTTTCTAATAGGTTTTACTTTCTGTTTTAGGTTTCAATATTTTAATTGGGACTTTTGAGTTGGACTGCAGGGGTGCTGGGAGCAGTCTCTGTATGGAGCAGCCTCCATCAATCTGGTGACTAGATTCCTTTTTCCTCTCTGGATGAACAGACTTCATCCCAGTTCCATCCCAACCCCTTCCACGCCAATCCCCATATGCTCTTATCTCCCTCCCTCTCCTCTCCTGCTCCCGGTGCAAGGAGAACACACCCAGCACACTCACTTTGCCCGTACTGCCCATACTGGTAGCCAGCCACCGGGTCCACGCTGTAGCTGGTGGTGCTGTAGGTGGGAGGGCAGTAGGACTGCGAGGTCGGGAGGCTGTCCACGGACTTGATGGAGTCACTCCGCTGGCTGCAGCTGGCGGAGATGGAGTTGGTGGTGTCCAGGCCACCGTGAAGGGGAGAGATGGAGAAGTCAGCCTGGGGCTGCGGAGGAACCCCGCTGGGGTTGCTCAGGATGCTCATCACCTGGGGAAACACAGGAGGCAACGTGTCAATGGGCAGAGGAAAAAGGGGTACGAGGGACAGTCTACACAGAGTGGTGCTCTATCAGTGTCGCTTGCTGGATCAACATGGGTTTGGCCAGGATGGAGAACGAAGGCTGCCTCCACCCAATAAAAACAGACAGACCCCACATCTGGCTTTCCTGTGCCCAACGCTTTATTTCATATGCATCCAACCCACTCATTATATGGTTTTGTTACCCTCTTTTTTTCTGTTGTTTTAATAAAAAATATTAAAAAAATAAGTTTCATTACTTATATACATTATTATATATTTTATATGCATCCCAAGACAACAACTCTTCCCTCCACGCAGCACAGGCAAGGCAAAAGGTTGGACACCCATGCTTTAGCTGAAAGACCTTCCTAAGGGATAATGGAGAGGTTCCTTCATGGCACACTCAGACGTTGGGCAGCCTGATCTGATGGGTGGCAACCAGCCCACAGCAGGGGAATGGAGCTGGATGATCTTTAAGGTCCCTTCCAACCTAAGCCAATGATACACAAGTCAAGATGCACATTTTCCTAAAGGGATTCTGAAGGCAGCCACAACCTTTGGAATTCTGTGTGGGGGTGGTTTGTGGAGGTCCCCCGCCTTCACAGACACAAACCTTTCTGAGTTTGATGCACATTCTGCTTTAGGGACCGAAATGTCAAAGCTCTGTTCGCCTTCAAATGTCCGAGAGTTAAAGGATAACAGGTCATTTCGGTATAGTGCTTGGCTTTAAAATGTAATTCAATTTGCACACAAGCTATCTTCCTGCTTGGAGACCTGAAACAGATGAACTCAGGTCCTTTTTTTTTTATTTTTCCTCCACCAAAATGCCAGATTTGTTCCTGTGGGTGAGCGTGGGGTAAGCCACCGCCTACAGGCCTTCACCCCATACCGCTTTAATGCAATTGCCTCCTGCCATCAGCAAAGTGACCCCCGGGCTGCCCGGGGAAGGGTGTCAGGAGTTTGCAGGAGCGAGGGGAGGACGGGACCTGTGATGCCTCTTGGTCAGTCCCTGCTTGCAGGATTTGTGCTGGGGGAGGCAGGGGGACAGCCCATCACCTCGGGGGTCCAGGCTGGCGCTCGGATGCCGAAGCGGGCTGAAAATCTCCGAATTTAGCGTAACCTTATTGACATCAATTAAAGTGGCAAATTGGAAATATTTGGAGCCTGGCAAGTGGTAAAATGAGCCCTTTATCCCCCACCAGTGGCCTGGTGAGCTATTGTGCAGAGCATCCATTCTCTGGAAGGACACAAGAGGGGCTCTATAGAGCGGCGTGTCCCCTTCCTGCTCACCCCGACACCGTCCCCGTCCCCTCCTCCCTCACCTTCCTGCTGGAGGGGGCTTAGGGGACGCTCTGCCCTTTGCTTTCTAAAGGTTCTCCTCCCCCCGGAAGGGCCCCGGAGCCCCGCAAAGCCGCTTTGCCTTGATGGGATGCCACCTCCTGACTCAGCCAGCCTGAGAGCCTTCCCGGGATTTGCTTTAAGGGAATTTGGGAGCAGGGCTGGCTGGACCCCTGCAGAGGGGGAGGCGGCAGGGAGGTATTGGAGAGGGGGAGTTAAATCAGCCTGGAAAATCAGCCTAACCCTGAGCACTGGGTTTGCAGTGCGGGGCAGGGATGCAGGAGCGAGCCTCGGACAAGCAGCACAGAGCTTGCTCACCCTGCTCTCCTTCAGAGCTCACTCACCCTGCCTTCCTTCAGGTTTTTCAGCCTGCACTGAGCTTCAAGTTTGCTACCAGTCCCCAAACGTTAGAACCAATGGAGCTGTTTCAAAACCCAGGGCAGACTGTGCTCCAGCAGAGCCTAACTCCCCTCCAGGCACATCACCTCGACGAAGCCTCGAGATGGTATTAGCCACAACCACGTGCAAAATGTGCCCGTGGAACTCCCTGCCCCGTGACAGCATAGAGACTGACAGACAGGGGGATGGAGAAAGGAAATTGCATTTAAATATGCAAGACAGAGTGGATTAATATGAGATCAGGGCTGTGAGGGTGGATGTAACGTGAACCTCTCTGCCTTATGCAGCGGGGAAATCACGGGAGTGCTGCCCCAATGTAGGTTTTCCAGCTGCAAAGTTGTTTGTATCCTTCCACTAAAGCTGGGTCACGAACTTTGATCTGGCTCAGCCGTGAATCCTCCTCCTCTGCCCCTCAATCCCTCCCAGCCCCACCAGGGCTGGAGGAATCACACCCTGCCCCGATGGATATCCAGGATGCTCACATATACAACAGCTACAGAATGTTCTCAGCATCTCATCTGAGAACAGAATCAGATGTTTAAAACAATCAACATCCTCCTTGCATGCGTGAATATGTGGACACATGAATTCTGAGTTATTTTTGGCAAGCTCCAGCTCGGGCAGCACTGCTCCCTTCCCAAGCTGCCCAGCTCTGGCAGAGCTGCAGGACTGCAGATTTGCTGCATGTACTGCAAACCTCTGCAGGTGCAGGAAGAAATCACGTGCTAGAAAACAATGTGCAACTGGAACCACTCAGAGAGCCCAGGGTTTGCTCGTGCTCTCCCTCCTGACCATCTCCCCAAAAGAGTCAGCTGCTTTATATTACTCAGGAGAAATAAAAGGGTCTTAAAGCAAGCAGAAGTCATATTAACACTTCCGCTAAGGCCCCTTTAAAAAGAAAGGGGGATGTAAAGCAGTGTTGGTAAATGAAACCCAGGTTCACACTCTTCACATTCAGAGGAGCTAGGACTGGAGAATACACTTGCACAAATCCTACTAAAGACAGTAATTGGCTTTAATCAGTCAGAATCAGGACTGAGGTCTAATCCTGGCTCTGCTCCTGGCTCGCAAGGGTTTGTGCAGGTCACTTAAGCTAGGACTCAACTCAGCTAACCTGAGCCATGTGATGCTAAGCTTCCCGTCTCTGCTAATACTCCAGAATCCCTCTACAGAAAGAGTGACACTTCTGAAGGACAACTCATCCCATCCTAAGTCCCCTTTCTGAAAAAGACGCTCTGAATTTCCCTCTGGAAATGTGCAGCGAGACATAGGGATGCCGATACTTCATCAGGGTGGCGAATGGCCCCAAAGGTCCCCTGCAAAAGCTGCAGACCATGGGAACATCAGCCTTTCTGCCACACTGAGCAGTTTGGGACTGACTCCCCCCAGGACCCTGTTTGCACAAGGGCAGCATCCGACCCTCCCAGCCCAGGACACGAAGGTGTGAGGAATACCAGGAGCAGCCCAGAGAGCTCTGCTCCCTCTCTGCTCTGCAGCCACCCAGCACCAGCAGTGTCTGACTCCTTGTTTCAGCTGGATAAACTCATTTTCCAGGCAACTTTTGAACTTAGGAAAGTCCGGGGCATCTGGAGAAATCCCCTCCTTAAGAATGCCAAGTCCTTTTCCTTTTTCTTTCTGACCTTGCTTTCTTATAATTTATTACTTCTTGGTGCATTATCATCACTAACTAAAAATCGATACCCACTTCACATCTGTAAGGTTTTATCTGGAGGGAAATCTGCTACCTGTCCATCACAGTGACTGACAGCCTTCCCTTTCCCCTCCCTCGCATCGGCTGCCTCTCCCCCCTTCCCCATCTCCTTTCCCTCTGCTGCTGTCCCAAATCAGTCACAGCCCTGGCCGTGGGCTCGCACTTTAGGCTAAGTCAATAACAGCCCCGGTGCTAGGAGCCTTCGGCCTCGCTCCTGCCCTTCCCAGAGGTCATTTGTCATGGGGGAGAGGGGTAGGGGGTCCTGATGTGTTGGGGAGCCCAAGGNCTGGGTGTGTTGGGGGGGCGGGAGGGGCTCGAGGGGCAGAGGAGCGATGGGGAGAGATACAGCTCAGATAGGGAGTGCATGCACGCATCAAGGAGGGGACAATGGGGAAGTTTGGTGACAAATCCTCGCCCTGCAGACCTGGCTGGGACATGGGACAAAGCAGGGCAGCCCAGGCCACATCAGACAGGCTGTGTGTCCTCAGAAACCCCACACCTTGCCAAAATACCCAGTGGTATCAGACCCCGAGACACCGCAGATTGGATGCCCACCATGTCACAACCAGGGGGACACAGAGGTGTTGTAAGGAGATCAGACCCCCAGACCCCAAACCCATGGGGAGGCAGGAGCCCGCGGGCTGTGCTCTCTGCAGTGACTCCCAACCCAACGCTGCACGTCTCTGGTTTTGGGCACCTGATTTGACACAGCGTAAAGCGTCCAAAATCAGAGGCTGCCTTAGAAAAACGCTGCGTTTAGAAACTGCTGAGCCTGGCTGAGTTCTGAATAAAGGGAAGACGTAATCATCTGCAACTAGCTGAAGGGTGTTAACTCCAACCGAGCTGCCGGGTGGTCCCAAAGGAGAGCAAACTGCAGCCACTGGGACGGGAAAAGCAGAGGCAGGGTCTGCTGGCAGGGGGCAATATTCCTGAGGCTGTGTTGCTGTTTTCCCAGGAATGGGTAGAGAATCTTTCTGGGAAAGGTTGATTTGAATATTTAATACTGATCATGTCAAAGCACTAGGAAATTCTGCTGTGAGGGATCTGTTTGTAGGCTGAAACCTCTCTTTGCTTTCGTTTTTGCGGCGTCAACATTTACACCAGTTAAGTGGGAAATGGATATCTGACAGAGACCTGGGAGTCATGCTGGGCAAGGTGCTGGGTCTTTTGGTTTTACTGACTACAGGGGGCAAGCTGCTGGTCTGCTGTGAGCTCCTCTACCAGGGCTGGTCTCCACCGTTTGTGGCTGGTCCAGCTTTGGGTAGGTGATGCTCTGACCTCCAAGGCTGCTCTGAGCTACTTGGTGGGGACCCAGCTTAATCTTTTCCATCTTTTCTTGGCAGCCTTTTCAGCTAATCTTTTTCTTCTCTCTTGCAGAAAGCAACCTCTCCTCACTTTAATGCTTTTTGATCTCGGTGGATTCATTTTCACTTGGTGGGAAGAGTCGATTATTCTATACATACATTAAATGGGAACAAAATGAAGAGGTGACTGTAGGACTANCCCCTTCCCCATCTCCTTTCCCTCTGCTGCTGTCCCAAATCAGTCACAGCCCTGGCCGTGGGCTCGCACTTTAGGCTAAGTCAATAACAGCCCCGGTGCTAGGAGCCTTCGGCCTCGCTCCTGCCCTTCCCAGAGGTCATTTGTCATGGGGGAGAGGGGTAGGGGGTCCTGATGTGTTGGGGAGCCCAAGGTTAACGCACAAAGACCCTCCTGGATGAAAGAGGCAGCCTCTTGCTGCTGCCGCCCTCCCCACCCTCATCTCCCCCTGTCCTCCCCCTCCCCCGGGACGTTTCATCACTCTCTCCCATACTTTAAAAGAAGGGGAGTTAAAAAAATGTAATTAATTCCCTCCATTTCTGAGCTGGCCCTCAGGGCCTCTGGACGTGGAAACTGTAGCAGGGGAAATGTGCACCCTTTATGATAAACGAAGGCGGCTTTGGAAAGGGAAGTGCAATTAGGGCCTTCAATCTGTGCAATCAGGCCTTCAGATTTTAGGTTGGGAGGCTGGGGGGTGGCTGGGTGTGTTA
>WBMW01002888.1:183822-250794 GCA_013396635.1 Penelope pileata | reverse complement strand
GGAAGAGTCGATTATTCTATACATACATTAAATGGGAACAAAATGAAGAGGTGACTGTAGGACTACTGAAAGCTGAAGAAAGAGTTGGGAGGAGATAAATAGTTTCCCCAAAGATCTTCACTTGAAAGGAGGATAAATATATGCAAATATGCCCCTAGGTAGGACTAAAATGACTTATGTAGCAATCACTAACACTGCACTCACAAAGCCAAGCAATTAATTCTGAATATTTTCCAAACCACGAGACCCAGCTGAGTTGTATCCCAATATGCCAAACCAACCCACTAAGTGCACCCACCGAAGGTGATTTTGCAGTCAGGCCAAGAAGCAGGACAGTGCTTCGCACTCCTTGCATCTGAAAAACATCTGATCTGTTCAGTGTAATGGCAATTCCTAGCCAAAATTAGAGCCCAGGGAGTGAACTTCGTGTTAGACTTCGTTATCTGCACTGACTTAAAGCACAATCCTGACTCACACTGGCATAAACGAGCAGATGACCCACTCTGTACCTAATTTTGGTGAAAGAAACCTGATGTTCCGCTGCCCCTGGACAGACTCCATCCAGCGCCTGCTGCTCTGAGCAGCAGAAGGAATGCAAACAAAATCACATTCTAGAAGATTTTGTTTCAGCATAAGATAAAAATTAATAATGCCTTTCAAATGGAATTTGAAAAGTCAGGAGTGAAAGGCAGGCTCCACTGAGGGAGATGGGAGTTCAGCCATTAATTTAAACAGAGCATTTATTTTGCTGTAGGAGTTAATTATATTATTAAAGACATTTGATGTAAAGGGCTCCATCTAGCCCAATATTTGTAATCCACCCATCAGCACCTTACCTGAGCTTCAGGTGAGGACTTCTAGTGCTGAACAGTGCTACAAATAGGAGCTGACAGAGTATTACAAGCTTTAGATAATTCCCAAATAATACACATTATTTTTTTCTTATTATTTTTTTTTTTTTTGAAAGAGGCAGATATAGGCTATTGATTAAAGGAGAGCTCATGGTTTTCTCTGACTGGAGTTTCCTACAAGGTGAGGAGCAGTTCAGATGCTTTCCGTGCTAACCAACACTACTGCAGTTGGTGTATGGACATCAAACTGATGGAGATAAATGGTCATATCCCTAAAAACATTCACCACGAACGGCCAAGGATTGCTCCAGGGCTGCCCTTGTATAGCAGTGATGTTTCATTTTCGTAACCTTTTCCACTCCAGAGGAAATTGTTTGGGAGCAAGTGAAATGACTTTCCCAAGGCCACACAAAGTGAGTCAGAAGCAGAGCCAGGAACAGAACACAGTGTTCCTAGGTCCTTTCTGGTAAGTATGGCACAGACCATACCAGATCCCTTCACAGCAGTCAGCAATGGTTACTACAGGGCTGAGCAGCGATACAGTTTGCCAGTGCACAGTAAAACCAGAAATATCATCAATGCCTTTCAGGGACTTCAAACATCGGAAGGATGTTTCAGCGTAGTCCAGGACACAGCGGGTGAAATGGAGATGAGCATCACGTCCTAATGCGACCCTGTTCACTTGACAAATGACAAACTGCCACACACTCATGATGGAGAGGGCTCGGGGGGATGCTTGGTGGTGAGATGGAGCTGGGGATGCAATGGTGAGCTGCAGCAAAGCAGGCCAACGCAGGCTGCACAAGGGGAGGATTAGGAAAAAAAAAAAGGCAATGGGAAGTTATTACCTGATTGTTCAAGGCTATGGTGAGGTTCCACCTGGAGCACTGCATCTTGTTTTGGGCACCCTGCTTCTGTAGAGATGTACAAATTATGGAGAAGGTCTACAGAAAAGATTCTAAGCTATACAAAAGAACGGGAAGGTCTTAGCTATAATGGTAGGAGAAATTGCTTAAGGCTGGATGGTCTGGGTGAGAGATATGGGCTTTTCTTGCAGTGGGAATATTGTAAGGAAACCAGGAATTATACATCCAATAAGGGCTATGAGGAACTTTGGAGCAGAAGTGTAGTTTGGAGGGAAGAGGGGAGGCATCAATGTGAATGGGAATTACACCAAAAACTGCTCGATGTAGAGCCACGAGCCACTACCCCGGTGCTAGGGCACCAAACTCTGCTATCACCCACCTAAAAGCAGATGCTAAAGCTTCTGATGGTCTGGATAACCAGAGGAAACAAACAAAACACCTGCTGTGCTAGTGAGAGCTGAGGGGTAGGGGGAGCCCCACTCCTATGGACACCACTAATGAGCAAAATCAAGACTCACCTCTCTCAGAAATGGGAGAGGCTCAAGGCGACGGGCTGGCAGAGCCTTACCATGCTGAAGCTGTTGAAGGGGCTGATTTCCAGGCACTGCTGAGTACCTCCCCTCTGAAAATGGGCGGTTTGTGCTTTACTCACCATCAACAGCTTTATTCACCTGGTGTTACCTAAGCACGAGGTGCTTTTCCCAATTAAATTGCAATTGCTAACACACTTGGTATAGAAAAACAACCCTAAGAAAGCCAATGCTTCCCAAATGTGCTGTGTGGTGAACTAAGCCACCCCAGCCTCCTTATTTCCTGGCAGTTCACTGTACTGAAAGAAGCCACCATGAGCAGACTCCACCCTGAAGCTGTTCTACCCCAAAATACATTTTCTCTGTGAAGACCAAGTGAATACACTGGGAAGGAAAGCCTGCGTGGGGAAAGGGCTTCGTTGGGATACGGAGCATCTCTGGACCACTTCACATGGGGCCTTGTTTGCAGGGAGATGGATCTTGGTTGTGGCATTTTAGAACTCAAAAAGTCATCGAAGATGAGAAAGCAGAAAGGCACAACCACGGAAAACTGGAATTCCTAAACATTTCCAAGCCTTGAGAGGGACTCAGGTTAGGTTTGGCTTTGGAAATGGGCTGGGCTGGTGATCCCTTGGGTCTTTTAATCCGCACAGTTCTGGGTAGGCTCGGACATGCTGATGGCAGGTGGGGAATGAAAAGCTTTCAGGTCTGGGTGAGAGACTCAAAATACCAAGAAACAAATAAACACACACAAAGGTTTCCTGCCACATCAGCCCTGAACCCATTGCTGTGCTTCTGTCGGAGGGGAACGCTGGCAGGGTGGGGAGATCCCACAGCACAGCCATGTGCCAGCAAATTAAAACTCTTCTCTAAACTTCTGTCATTTCCCACTGAACCACCTTCAGCATCCCCACGTTTGCAGAGACTAACAAAGACAACCCAAAATTCGCAGATATGTCTCTTCCCCCCCCCCCCCCTCCCACTTCTCTCCTTTTATCGATTTATTTCCCCATTTCTGAGCTGCTCCGCGCTCGCTGGCTCTCACCACCCCCTGCAGACAGTGGTAATGGAGTGCGGGTGCTGCCTTACTGCTTCCAAACAAGATTTCCTAAGATCCTTTGAGCCCGCTCCATGCCTCCCCCTCGCCTGCTTTTCTCTCTCTTTTTGGAGAGTGGAGGGGAGCCTCTATAAATGTGAAAGGAGCTGCACTACAAAGAATCCCCCCAGTGCCATATCCCAGCCTCGGGCGAAGCTGCTTGGTGCACTGATAGTCCTGCGTATCTGCTCTAGGACTCCTCTTTCTCTTCCCCTCCCTCTTTCTGTGATCAATCGAGGGCTGTAATCAGTTAAGGTCCAGCTTAACTGCAGTGTAAGATACACCAGTTAAGCAAAGCCAATGCCTCCAGGGTTCCCATCGTAAATACGGAGAGGTCATGGGGAGATGAAATAACCCTGATAAGTTCAGCAAGTGCAGTGTTAGCTAGGCTCGCACCAAACCCTTAATAACTTGAGCTGGCAGAAGAATGGAAGAAAGGAAAAATCAGAAGCACTTCCAATTCCCAGCTCCCCTTCTGCTTGTTTATGTGCTCCCCCAGTTCTCAGCTTAAAAAAAAAAGCTGAAAAGCTGAAAAAAGACTTTCTCTTTTCAGCTCACCCCAGTGCAAGAGCAACCCAGACCTGCCCAGGACTGCAGGGATGAATTCCCAAAGTCAGGATCTCTCGTTCCCTTCCCTGCAGGAAAATGACAGCTCCCAAATCCAAGGAAATTCCCTTTTGCAGCTCTGCACAGAGTCATGTGCTCTCCCCTTGGACTTCTCTCTGCTGCTAGGGAGCAGTGTGGGATTTTCAAAGACAGGCAGCTACTTGCTTTTGCCAAACGTGAGACCAAAACCCTCATAGGATCCGAGCTCTTGGACAAAGGAGCTGTGTCCACCAAGGCCTGTAGTCCACTGGTGTGGAGGCATTAGGGCAAATAAATAGGAGAAAAAACAAGAGGAGAAAGCGGCATCCTTCCCAAGAACAGCGGCTTCAATAAAGGATTACCCTTACCTCTCGACACCCTCTACCCTGTTTCTTTTCCATAGTAAATCTTCCCCTTTCTCTCCATAAATGTCCATTTTCAGGGATGGCCCAGGAAAGACTAAGCTCTTTGTGTTTATTATTTCTAATCACCTTTACACAAAATTAATCACCTTTATAGCAAGTTCATGCTGTGCTGGATCCAAGCAGCTTATGGTTTCCTAGCACACCTCTTGGAGGGGCTGGGGATGCTCGGGCTGTCCAGGGGACTTCCCTGTGCTTCTGTTCCTGAAAGGCCAGAGCTCATTGCAGAGAAATCAGGCAGGATTTGGTCACGACCAGTTTCTCCCCCATAGATTCTACCTGGTCTTAATCCTGAACTAACGACTCGCTGAACACAACGTGAGGTTGGGATCAGACAGTGCTACATCGGCTCCTGTCTAATTGGACATCGGCCCACCAGGCATTGCAGATAGGGAAAAAAAAACATGTAGGATTTATTAAAAACGATGCAGACGCACAAAGAGCAGAACAAAATCTTTAACCAGAAGCGATAAGAAAGCCCTAAAGGATTGGAGTTTAGATAAGTATCCCTCTTGGAGTCCTCCAGCTCTCTAAAAGCTATTTGGAGAGGAGTTTCCCTGTGGTGTTAGAGGTGCTCACTTAAGCAGGGGATGAGATTACCTCTTCCCTGGGTGCTTTGGCATTTCTGCACCCGGGGTATGATGAGGAGCAGCACAAAACCCGATCAGTTTGCAGTGATGGCATGATTAGCCATCACAGCAGAGAAATAAAAGAGACTTTTGGGCTCGCACATCATCAGCACAATTAAATTGTGGCTATGTCTGACAGCACTCCAAAGTATCTTTTCATAATTATAATAGGAAGCTACTGAGAAGCACTCGCAAAAACCACAGCAAAATGCCTCTCTCTACAACCTTGTTTTTCTTATTAACGTTGTTGAATGAAGTGATTTTGAAGAAGGAAAAGATACACTGATGCAAGGTAGCTGTCTGCTGGCAAAAGTACATCTGTGCCAAAGGGAAGGGTCCGTACCTCATTGAAACTAAACCTCTCCCAAAAGAAAACAGTCACCCATTTCCTGAGTGGGTACATAAACCAAGGCACAGCTCGCTCGCCTGCACAAACCCAAGGAACGTTGCACATTAACCCTACACCCACTGAGCTACAAGCTCATCTATGGAACCATCTTGCTCAGAAGACCCCAGCAAATGGCAAATCCCCCAACTTGCTGAGTCGTGCCTCTCGCTGCAGGGCTGGGGGAGGGCGGAGGCATCGCCCCTCGTGCTGCTGGAGCCGCGTTTTTAAGGCATCTCCTGCACGCAGAAGTTTAAAAGCACACAAGGCACTGCTGATCCCAAGATAACTGCTGGAAAAGGGATTAGAGATACTTAGCGGAGGAGAGGGAAGACTCAGGAAGGGCTGATTATTTTAAAGATAGGACTATTTAAAGATAATGATTGCATAAATTTAATTAATGCATTTTCATGCTGCAAATGGCCGTTTTGTAATTAATGTATCTGGCCTCGCTAAGCATGGGAGATCACATCTCCCAGCCCCCCCCTCCCTTCCCGATTCCCCCCTCCGCCTCGCGTTTAATGAAAGACAGAAAGCAGATGACAGAAACAATTTGTCAGCCAGTACGGGTGTCAGATGCCTAATTGGTTGCGCTGAGTTAGTGGGAAGTAAAGGGGGAGAGGGTCGAGGCTGGGGGGCTCTTTCCTCTCCATCCGAGGCTTCAGGGTGGGTGCCTGTACGGGAGGTGACGGGGGGCTGATGGGGGTGAAAGTGTTTCTCGTTAATTGATGGAGATTAGGACGCAGATTGGCTGTGGCAGGGACTGGGCAGTGACAAGAAGGGGACGGGAGAGGCTGGTTAACAGCCGTGCAAACAAGCTGCCAGCTCTCACAGCGCGTTAAGGACGGCAGCGCTGACGGCCCCGCGGCTCAGGTCGGTGTGTGTGCATCTTGCGGCCTCAAAAGCTGCGTGTCCTGTCTCTTCCCATCCCTGCCCTGCTAAGGGATTGGCTTAAAAACCAAAACCTGGAGTTCAGTGTGTGTGTCAGCTGGTGCCTGAGCTCTGTGGGTGCGTTTGGGTCATAAGGAACCCATGCGACTAACTGTCCCCTGGCCATCACCTGGGGGAAAACCTCCTCCTCCGTGGAGAAAGGCACAGCAGGGTGAAGCCCTCTGAGTTCGGGAGCCCAGCTGTGAGCTCCCTGAATTCCATGGAGCCGAGCATCCTGACCCCGTCCCAGCAGGACACAGCCAAAGTCACGCCCAGGAGAAAAGCAGAAATGTGCCTCATTTCTGTACCTCCCCTCTTTCTTCAAGGCTCGCTGGGACCTCTGTGCCACACAGCTTTCATGGATTGGGCACAAGCAGAAGGCAGAGCAGGGCTGCTGCCTTACCAGTGGAAAAATGAGACCAACAAAGGCTGATAACTTAACACTGCACCAAATTTACGGAGGAGGAGGAATTCAGCATCCCAAACCCAAGGCTGATGCCCTCATTGCAGACAGCCTTACCTCTCCTCTTGTATGTAGAAGAAAAGAAACTAAAGGAACCTCAAAATGTTGGTGCCATCAGATGCTGTTTAGCATCTCCATACACCTGGCAGCCAAAAGAAAGCTTTACAGAGGTGGGAACAGTTTCCTCAGCTCTCTTTCACTGGCACAAATTAAGGTGATAGGTAGAGAGGCACGGGGAGAAAGAGCTAAGAATAGAAGATGTTGAGTTGCCATGCTGGGCTCTGATCACATTCCAACACGCAGCCCGCAGAGATGAGCACGCTGCTGGGCTCCGGCGTTGCACTCCGGTCCCTTTGGAAGTGGTTTACGAAGGGTTGAGAGGTGATGGAAAAATGTTATGGAAGAAGATAAGCAATCTTTTCTTTCAGATGAAAGAAAGCCTTTCAAAGAGCGCACATGAAAATGGAAAGGGAGTGGGTGACGGATGCAAGTGCAAATATAAACTTTTTGATTTTGAAAGATCAAAATCAAGTAAAATGTCGCCAATTTGTAACAAAAAGACATTTAAAATAAAATACCCGCTTGCAACAGTTTTGTCTCTTTGGTCATAAAAGCAAACGAAACTCTCCAGAGAGCGTTGAAGGAAATGGAACCACTCTGCTCTTCCCAAGCCATGGCAGCAGGCCGTCCCTTTACCCTTGGGGACCTCAGTTACCCGCTCAGCTGCGGGGTGAGCATCTTACGGACACGGGATTTGGTGATGTGGAGCTGCAGCCGTTCCTACTGCACTCTACTTGTGTTGCAGTGATGTGGAAGTAGTGAAGGAACGCGTACAACACGAGGAACAAAATCCCTAAGCCCCCAAATGGCAGATATATCAGATTTGGGGACTGCCTATCTCTCGCCATCCCAAGAAAGCAAGCCCAGAAAAAAAAGCAAAAGGGTTAAGGCATCATGTTCCTGAATCTGTTCCCCTGCAAAGTCATAAGAGAGTAGGAATCAGCCCTGATCTGACTCCCAGGAGCTAAAAATGCCTAAAATGCAGCAGGGAAAATGGAGGAATGGGAATTATTAACCCTTTCCAAAAATTTGCCTGGCACAGGTGTTGCAGAAATACATTTAGTCCTTCCCTATACATGACATACTCTCCCTACACACCAACCTTCAGACTCTGGTTTTCCTTCTGGTTTATAAGACCAGAAGGATATCACGGGGTGGTGGAGCTCTGCTAGGGAGGAAATGCTCTATCGTGCATTAAACAAATGCTAAGTGATTACAAGGGCCATATTGGGCGAGAAAAAAGCAGGCTGCGGGGAGCTGTGCCTGTCACATCGCCGCTCCGTGCTTGGCAAATAAGTCCTAGCGCACAATTGCTATTTATTAGATGACATACAACCACTGTCTCATTAAATCAGGACTCGAGTGTTGGCCGGAAGTCTTAATTTAAAGTGTCACCAGCTACTGAATTCAGATGGTTTGGGTAGAAATGGAGAGAAGGGAAGGGAAAAAACGGGGCGTAGAGGAGTAGGAAGCAGTAAGCGGTCCTAAGCCATCTTCTAAAATGGGCTGTGACTTCCACGCTGGTCTGGGCTCTGGTTCCGAACACATTCGCTGTGTGTTTGCTTTTTCTCTCCCCTCTACAGGCACTTTCTCAGAGTCTCCCCCTAATAAACGGTTGGGCACCTTTCTCTGTGTTTTAAATGCAGCGTCGCAAGCACAGGTTAATGCTGGAGATTGCATTCCAATTGAAAACGCGGCGAGCGGTAAATGTGGTTTGTTTAGAGTGGAAATGCTTGAACTGCTGTGGCTGGGTGGCGGCTGCGAGAGCGCGGGGGGAAAGCGCTCCCCGCACCCCGGCTCCTCGCCGGGCAAAATTAAATTTCAAAGTTTAATGAGTTGCGAAAGGCGCTGGATTAAAAAGCCTGGTCCCCGCGCTGCCCAAACAGAAGCAGTGCAGGGAAGGGAGAGAGAGAGAGAAAAAAAAAAATCCCACCAAACCCGAACCGTCAGGGAACAGAGCAAGTGAAAAATGTCAGGGCAAATTGCTCTTGACAGTGTTAATATCTGCACCTCATAGCAATAATTACATGTAAATAAATAGTGAAATAGCTCTCAGCTGGAGTCTGCACTCCGAGTGCAGATGCCACTAACAGCCAGCTGGGGACCTTTTGCTCTTCCACTGCCGCTTTCCCCCCTTTCTCCCCTCCCTCCCCTCATCTCATCTCTGCCAGAGCTGGGAGTGCAGGGACCGCAGCCCCTTCTCGGGGCATCACTGCCCCCTCCCATCGCCCCCCAGCCTGGGGCTGCTCTCAGCCCTTGCAAGGGGAAAATCAGTGCGGTGGGTTCAGGTCTGGCCATCGTGTGAGTGAAGCTGGGGGGGTGAGAACGGCGTGGCTGGCTGTCCTTCCATCTCTGTGGGCTCCTGAAAACGTCAGGAGGGATGGAGCTATCTGTTTCAAGCGCTGGGATTATGTTCTTCTTATCACCAGGGTTGTCTGCATTTCAAAAGGACACGGGAGAACATAGGGTTCAGCATTGGGATGCTGGAAGATGCTTCGTGTCCGCAGGAGATGAATCTCCCACTGCTATCAGGAGCATCCGCAGAGATGTGTAAGCCTGAGCGAGCCTGAGCTGGTGCCTCTAACCCTCACCCATACAAAACCCAATGCTACAAACCCACATCACTCTGCAGTTCTACAGACCCCCATCATTCTGCACTTCTACAAACCCACAATGTTCCTCCCTAGGGCATAGTGCAGAGCATCGTGTGAGACTGCTAAGGGCTGAGTGAGGGTGGAAAGCTGCTGCAGCACTCTCCTGGAGGCCCCTGGGGACTGCGAGGCAGACAAACTGCCTTTTGGGTTGTCTGTCCCAGGTGCTTTGCTAATATGGCCAAAGGGATGTGGGTGCCTGAGCAGGGGAGACTCCAGAAAATAAACATGCAAATGCAGATGAATGCACAATTACTGAAACTGGGAGCACTTTTAAAGAGAAGGGCTTTGGGGTTAGAGCAAAGGGCTTGACTGCACCCTAAGTCTTGGGCTGAGGCTCCTACCTTACATGTCTAAATTCCAGCAGAATAAAACCCCTGTGCCTCCCTTCTCGGTCTCGGAGATAACAACCTTCCCCGTGGTAACGTGAGAAGCAGCACATCCCAGGATGATGAGATGCTCAGATATTATGATGAAAGTCTTAGATAATGCTAAGCTCATTATTTTAGCCCTGTTCCCTTTCCCTTGGTCCATTTATCTCTCCGTGCCCTGTTTAGCTTCCAGCCCTACAAATCACACCTAATGATGAGCCATAAAGCTCTGCTGGCCATCCATGCTGCTCGCTCCTCTTTGCTGGGGGAACTGAAATAACTTGTGGCTGGAGACAGGCAGCACACCAACCTGCAAGGCTGCAAAGGAAGGGCAGGACTGGTTTAACCCAACCGAGGATGCAGACAGATCCCAAAATCCAGGGGCTGCTGCTCCTCTTGCCTGGTGGTTTGAGAGCTGCCCCGATGATGTCTCCCATCTAACCAGCATCACTGCAGGGCTGAGCTGCCAGACCAAAGGAAATAAATAAAAATAACCTGCCACTGATAGGAGGAGAGGTTCCTGCTGAACCGCTGCCTTGTGTAAGGGAGAAAAGCTTTGAGGGTTTTCCTTTTGGCTAATGAAATTCACAACAACACCCCGCACTGCACTGAGCAACAAACACAGCTCCATTATTTGGAAAACAAATATGTTCTTTAGAGCTTCCTGGTTGTCAAACACCTTTTTGTTTAGCTCAACAACTAATCCACTTATCGGAGGATAAGGCTGCCAGTGAATCAACAGTATGATAAAAGCATGCACAAAATTAGCAAAAATTTGCCTATGGCTCCTGCACATTTAACAAACACCAGCTAAGAGAAAAATGATTCCTATTTTTTTTTAATAACTGAGATCCCCAGGAGAGATTCTGTCAGATAGCAGCTTTTATTTTGCTTGCAGTTTTTTTTCCCCTCTCTCTCTCTCTTCCCATATAACCCAAGCACTGAGGCTGGGAGATGCTGGGAGCTGATATCAGATCCACGGTGAAATTGGCAGTATTTGAATAAGCAAGTGATGCAGCAAGGCAAAATTTTAATAAGGCTGTATTTTTTTTTCTTTTTTAATAAAAAAAGTAGTGCTCAGGCATTGGCTGCTTCCCTAGGACCTCAGCTTTGCTGGATGTTCTCCTGCTCGTGAGGTTGTAACACCCATAGGGTGCTGGGTTTGTTCTTCCCTGCTCTTCAGTGTGCACTGCACACACAGATGTGTGCAGAGACATTCTTGTGACATTTCCAGCACTTCTGGACACAGTTATAAACCCAGAGGGAATGAGAGGAGAGGGGGATGAGAGCTCCCTGGGGCTGGACTGTAGAAAATGATGGGTTCCAATAAGACAAACGCTCATGGTGTCAGCAAAGAGTGATTCAGCTTTTCCAAGGTCTGACTTGTTTTCTGAGGATTCCTGTCTCTCTCCACTGCTCACACAGAACACAGAAGATGACTTTGCCCCTAATGAAAGTGCGTTAGATAAGAGGAGTGAACTTGGGAGGTATTCTCTTGTTGCTACCTTGAAATCATGACAGCCTGAACGACCACAGCATGACTGTGCTGCCTTCAGGATTGCTGAAATCACACTCCCACAGCAGCCCCTGAGTCAGCTCAGCTGCTGGGGATGCTTCCTTGATCCCAAACCCTTCCTTCCTGAGGGGGTATCAGCCTCAGCTGGATGCTCAGTGGACACTGTAGGTTAGCAGGGAGATGAGGTTGGCTCAGGACTGCACCTCTGCAGATGAACTGGGAGCACTGGGGGCTTTGATGGTTTCTGGCTGCACTTCCTAAGCATGCATCTGTACAAAAAGTACCAGCAGCACCACGAGCACCGGGGGCGAAGATCAACAGTCCCAGTGCCAGAATGGAGAGCACCTAAAGCATTCCGCTATTCTCCTCTTTCCCCCATCAGCTTTACCTAGGCTTGAACGGGACCACGGCACATGACAACGGGATCATTTAGGGGAGCTGGGAATTAATCAAGAGGCACCCACCTGTCAGGCTGGTATCTGGAACTAAATGGAAACACTTGCTAGTGCTTGACCTCTCGCCCTCCAGACAAGCCCGCGGCTCTCCAGGGTTTGAGAAACCCTCTTGCAGCTCTGAGAGCCCAGGTGAAATAAAGCAAGGGGAGAGCTGCAGGAGCTGGGTAATGAGCTCTGGGGGGAGCAGAAAGAGCTCGGAGCTGCTGGGGGGACCAGCAACCTTCTGGCACCAGTGGGAGAACTCGGTAGAGCTGGTGAGAAGACCTGGATGTGATGGGGAAAAACAGAGCACACCATGGGTTGGCCAACAAGGCAAGAGCTGCCTGGGGCACTGTGCTGTGGAGGCTGGGTGGTGAGAGACACTGGAGGTGTTTGAAGGGAAATATCCCCAGGGCTTTCTGCACAAACCCTGGGTGGGGTTTGGTTTGGCTGATCCATTGGTGCAGGCTGCTCTGCACGTTTCCGTGCTCAGTCAGCCTTTCTTGTACTTAATGGAGAGCCCTGAATGCCTGCCGAGGGATCTTCAAATGCCAGTCTGAAGGTACAGGTTTAAGATGTTAATATTCTAAAGAGAAGCTTGCTCTTCAAAATGCATGGCCAGATTCTAAACGGATGTACAATGGCTCAGTCACTCTGACCTCAGACACAGTGACAGAAAGATGTCACCTCACTTGTGACCTTCAGCTTTGGGTCTCCTGGGGTATCTGTGAGAGGGGAAAGGACAAATAGTCCAGGAAAACCAGCTCTGTCCAGCTGCCCCAATACTGAAGGGAGAAAGAGCACAGAACAGGATCTGAGCCAATGCACGAGGCATTGGGACATCCTACACTGATGAGAACACCCTGTAAGATGTCCCCTGGATCTACATGGTGTGGAAGGAGTTTGTACTTAGAATTCTGCGGGAGCTGCAACATAGACTCCAAAATTTTTAGGTGAAAGATAGCATTTTACAGATGGGCATGGAAATGAGGCAGAGAAAGGGAAAGGACACTGGTGGGAGCTGGGCAGAGCGAGGAGGTTATTTGTTTTCTGATTTATAATGAGCCTGTGGCCTCGTGATGGGAGCAGGAAGGCAGCAGTGGTTGCTCTAGGAACCAGGAAAACATTTTGGACAGCTGGTCTCTGCCTTTTTTTCTCTATTGCTCCAAGCAGCAACGAGTGAGAGGCTTCAGGGAGCACCTCACTGTGCTGGGTGCTGTATGGAAGCGTGGCTGAACCCCATCCCCTCGGGTTAAAAGCCTGGGGGCACGGATGCTGCAGTGAGCAATGCTTTTAGAGAGGGTCATGAGGAAACAGCACAGCTCCAGCCAAGGATGCAGAAATGCCTGGGAGATGGTAAGGAGCTAAACTGATGGCCCCAGGAGTGCCAGGCCTATCTGGGGCTGAGCCCACCTGGGAAAGCAGAGGGTGCTGCAAACCCACCCCATGGGGTGGGAGCAGGGTACAGGGCTGCAACCAGCAGCATGTGCAGCCCAGGGCCCTATTGGAGCCATTGGACAGAGCTGCTGAATCCTGCATTGGCTTTTAGGGTCGGGAAGACCCCATGTGGCTCCTAATTCGGGGCTGGATTTGTGCTCAGCTGCGCACTCTAATCGCTAATTAAAGGTTTGCCATCATCCTCCAGCAGCTGTCAGTGTCCTACAGGTCGATCCCCAAGCAACACTGCTGAGCCAGAGCTGCCGATTGGAAAGTTCATTGTATGGGCAGCATCCAGCCCTCTGCCATCCTCAATACACCTGGGTATTTATCTCCTATTTATTTCCTTTATTTCCAATGCTCTGCTCTGCACTACCTCTTCTCCCCTTCTTGCAGTCAGCCCTGGAATAGTTCTTGCTTTCTCTCCTTGTTCATTCTTTTTTTCTCTTTTCTTCTTTTTTTTCTTTCTTTTTTTCTTTTTTTTTTTTTTTTTTGAACGAAAAAATGTTATTTTGTGCCTCCTGAGCCTTGCTGGCTGGGCTCGGCTTCTGTATCAGCTGGAGGAGCTTATGAGCCTCGTCTCCTCGGATTTAGACTGAAATTTTGATTTTCTGCCGCGCTCAGATAATGTGGAAATCCTGTTCCCCGATATTTACTGTTTATCAGCGCAGAGCAGTTCTGGGGGGAAGGGAAACTCCCCCTCCGTGTCCCCCCTCGTCCCCCCCACCCCTCATCCTGCATGCTAATGGGGTCTGACTTCGGAGCAAACCTACAACAAAAGCCTCCTTACAGTGAGCGGAGGGGAAGGGGGCCGAGCTCTGATCCTTGTCCCCATCACCGGAGCTGGTCCTCCATCCCCTTGGTCACCCCTGAGCCCACTCCTTGTAGTTTTGTCACCTTGGGCAAACCCGAGGTCATCCCCAGCTTGATGAAGTTGAGGATGGGGAAGTGCACATCTGGCTCTGCCCTGCTCCACATCTGGACCCAGCGGTCCCACTGTGTGTGCCCTCAGCATCCTTCTCTCCCAGAAGAGTTCCCTGTCTCCTCGGCATCCCGGGTTCATTCCTTAGTGCCCCTGAGCCCCTGCAAACTCATTGCTGCACAGAACCTGGAGGCCAGGAAGGAAAGCAGGGGGGACACTTCCCTGCCTGACGTGAACCAAAAAATAAAACAACAATAAGAAAATCTGGGGCTCAGCAGCAGGGGAACAGCTCTAAGGACCACTTAAGTGGCCAGCAGTGCACAATGCCTGGCTGTTAATGAGGGCTGCTGCCGATCCCTGCAAGGATTGGATATTGTCAGATAATGTATGGGGCCTTCCCTCTGCCCCCCAGCCCCTTGCAGGGATGGCAGGCATTTCCCGGTGGTTGGCATTGAGCTGAATAATGTCCCAGGCACCTGCAACGTGCTGGGTTTTCTTGGAAACTGTAATTAGCATCGAGGTAAGGCAGCAGGGTAAGGCATGGTGAAAGGAGGGAGAGGAAAATGGGAAAAAGAGGGCTTAAAAACCAAAACAAAAAAAAAAAGAGGGGGAAAGGAATGGAAAAGGAGACAGGAAATGTGATAAAGCTCAGGCAGCTGCTTGTGCTGTTCTGCTGCTGCCTGGCTCTTCTGGTTTAAAGTGACTCCGCTTCTTATGGAAACGGAGAGGCGGTATTAGAAAAAAAAAAGAAAAAAAAAAAGAAAAAAAACCAAGACACAGAGAGCTTCCTTATCTCATGGAGACAGTTGTCAGGAATCACTTTGACTGAGTCGTTTTGTCTCCATGCTTTTTTTTGCTGTCAAGCAGGCCTCAGGACATGGATCAAAGGAGAGGCGCCGAGCGCTCGCTGAAACTTCTGATCCCTTCTCGGTACAGACGCGCGAGTGGCAGACAGCTCTCCTCCACATCAAATGGCAGGAGAGGAGAGGGAGGAAGAAGGGAAGGGAGAGGAAGGAGAAAAGCTGGGAGAGAGACAGAGAGGCTGCGAGGGGCTCTCTGCCATTCCGGAGCTCAGGGACAGACAGACAGACAGCACCAGCCTTTGATTTCCCCATTCCCTGTTGGGAGCGTTCCCCTGCCAGCATCCCTCCAAAAAAAGTTTTCCCATTTCTTCCAGCAAGCAGCTCCCCACTCTTCTCCTGCATTGCTCACGATGCCCTTTCAGGTCCTTATTCCCTGAAATGAGATCCCCCTCATCTCCAAACTGGATAGGCTTAAGGGCTGACTCCGGCTTACCGCGGCGAGCTAAGACCCTCCACACCTTTGATCAATTCCCCGCTCGCCCACCCCAGACCCTGCTAGGATTTCTGCTCTCCAGCCCCTGCTGTAAGTGGATCTGGTGCACGCCTGCCTGGGGGAGGCAGGGAGCAGCACCTTGTAGCAGGAGAGCATGCTGCACCCAAGCATCTCCCCTGGACTCTGCACAGAGGAGACCCTGGGTGGCAGGCACCCTACAGCCTGACAGCACCCCATAGTGTATCTCCTAACCTCTGCACCTCCCACATGCTACAGAAGCACAGCCCTACAGCCCCATCCTGCTCAAGCACATATTGCACAGCCACACACCGCTCCCTCCTCCATGCATGGTGCACCAGGAGCCAGCAAGCTGTCACCGTGCCCAAATTCCCATCTCACACAAAAGACCAGCACAGCATCCCTTTAGTGCACGCTCCCCCACGAGCCCCTCCTGATGCTTTGGGGTGTAAAAGTGCCTAGTTCATCTTTGCAGCCCCAAAGGATGCGCTGGGGATGGATACAACCCCAGGGTCCCCCCTGCCCTCCCAGCCCATGGATGTCCCACTTGCAGCCTGCACCCAAAGTGCTGAGACACGGCTGCCAGCAGTGCCAGCACCTGGTTGGCTTTGGGATGGGAGCAAGCGTGGGTTCCCTTCGTTGTTATCACACATCAGTGGTGAAGTGAACAGAAAATAAACCAGGGTGAGACACAAACCCATCAGGTGTGGGAAAGCTGGAGGTCATGGATGCACAAAGCTGCAGCGGCACGCTGTCCCACCTCCTCGTGTCTCTGCTGCTCTCCCACACCCCCTGAACTTCATACACTTTCCACAACCCCTCTCCATGGAAAAAGAAAAAAAAAAAAGAGGGGGCAGGTTGGGCTTCGTGCCTGACCCACTGCTGTAGGTTTCTGCTCTCCTTCTCACAGGCGGGGCACAGCTGGAGCACAGCTGTTCCCCCATGGCCAGCCTTTAACAGGCACACAGGATGCGCGGGCACACCCCGGGGTGCACACACAGACATCAATGCCCCAGTGCACGCAGGCGTGCAAGCCCGCCAGTCCTCCCTCTGCGTCCTCATTATTCCTTTTATTGCATTCCTCCCTTTTAAGCCTCTCCTCTGTCTCGTGTCCCTCGTCCCGGCGCTGCCTTTCCCTGGGTTATTGCAGCTCCCTGAGCCACGCAGCGAAGCTTTCCCCTCCGAATGGCAGAGGTCGCTCCGAGCCGCCCGTCGCCAGGCTGGATGCTGTATTAATTGCTAATCTCTCATTTTCTCTCTCTGCCCTGCCTGCCTTGTCTCGAGTTCCCTTAGTAATCAGCAAGCAGGGAAAATCCTGCAGTTCAATTCTTCGAGCCTGTGTCTCCCAGCCAAGTCCCTCTCGCCCTCCATGGGACTCAGCATCTCGGCTGAGTCGATGCCACTGAGCCCCCGGGTCCTGCTCAGACCTCAGCAGGAATGGCAGCCCCCACAGCACCCAGCTTTGGCCGTGCTCCCGTCACCCTGTACAGGGGAAGCCCCAGGGCAGGCAGGAAGGGATGTTTAAAGATTTTAGGGTACAGATATCTGTGCTTTATGCCCAGGTGTCTTAAACACTTAGGAGCTCCCTGCTCCTAAATCTGGGGGTGTAGCAGACATTTCCACACCCCCCTGCATTTACTCTTCCTGCTGTCATTGGTCTCATCATTCTCCTCACTTTTTCCCCCCTGTATTTCTACTTTTTCCTCTTTATTCCCCTTTCTCCCCACTTTGTCCATCTCTCACACCTGTGTTTGCAATCAGTGCAGTCCCACAGGGGCTGATCCTGGACCGTTTGAGCTTAATGAAGCTCCCATCAAATCCCAACACTCAGGAGCCCACTGTTTGCTCTGAAATCAGTATTTCTCACATTTTAAAATCTCAACAATACACAAATGAACGATGAACGGTATGGAAACCACACGGTTAGGAACAAACACACCCCGAGCACCAGCTTGGGGTTAAGGTAACAAGGCACTGCCTTGTTTCTAAGCAGCTTTCAACAGGATCCGAGCATCCAAATAAATCAAAGAAACTCACAAAACCTCATCTCACACTCCCAGCAGGGGCTGGAAGCAGTTTCTGCAACTTTCTTGCAAGCACAGGGAAAAACGAGGGTCCACAGTGAGCCCAGCTCCAGTTAAGAGATGGGCAGGTGCAAATGGTGTGGGAGAAGACAGCTTTGCTGCACAGGGAAGATGGACAGAAAGCATCGTGGTGGATTTTCCCCCTCCTTTGCTCACAGAAACGAAGTCATTAGGAACCAGGCAAATAAATACGTCTCTATTTTCACACGAGAAAAATGTTCCGTTCTCCCCTTTTGCCGCTGCTCGGAGCAGAGGCGTCTAACTGACAAGAGCAGATGGGCTTTGTTTGGTTAAATAAAAAAAAAAAAGAAACTTTAGTGGAAAAACCACCAGCTTTCCTGGGACACATACATTAAAAGTTTCAAGAGACGGAGCTGCATTTGACACCGAGGAAGGGAAGACGCCAACGCAGCCCCAGCAGAGCCAGTTTCTCCTTGGTGAAAATCGGACACGGGTTTTAGGATGCATTGGCCCTGTCCTCCTCAAACCCTGGGTGCAGCCTGCTGTGAGGTTGTGGGGAGGATGAAGAGCCCTTGGAGAAGAAGAAATAGGGAGGGAGGAGTGGTTGGGACTCAAAGGAAGGGCAACAGGCACCTTCTGAGGGAAAAAACTTTTGTTTTAGGGAATTGCAGGCTTCTAGAGAGATGGGGAACGGGGCAGAGACGACGTGGGAAAAAATGGGATGGAAAAGGAGGAGTGGGAGAAAGGGACAGGGGAGGTGGGAAAGGGAGGCAGAGGAAACCAGGAGGGAAGGTTAAAAAAACCCCTCATGTGGGGTGGCACCCAGGAGCATCAGAGGTTGAAGAATAGGAGAGGAACATGTTCCTACACCGAGATAAGCCGGAGAAATGAATCCTTATCCGCCCCAAACCAACCCGTTCAAATTCGAGCGAGAGAAGGGTCTCCTTTCAGGGAAACAGGGAATCCTTAATGCTTCCTCCCTCAGCAACTGTAATGCCAGGATGTTCCCAATCTGCTTTGAGGGATGGAAAGATTAAGAATAATAAAAAAATTGCAATAAAATATGTGTGAACGAGGGGGTAATTGTGGACAAATGCAGCATTCAAATTCATTTTTCAGCTCTTTTACACACCATTTCAATCTTATTTTCTGCTTGTTAATGAGATCTTGTTGGTTGGGGTGGGCACGGCTGCCCAGTATCGCTTGGGTAATTGCACATAATTTTCTCTCTACTAGTGATTTGCNAAAAAAAAATTGAAAAAAAAAAAGGAACCAGACAGAAAGGATCCATGTCACTGCAGGAAGGAGCCAGACACTGCGATGCCTGCTCCCCTCTCGCCAGCTAACATCGGGTCCTTCCCTGGTGCCAGGTTTCCCAAAAAAAGGCTGCAGCTGGCTCTTCTCACGCTTCTGCCAGGACCAGCGCGGTCCTGACAGGGCGATTCAGATGATCTCTAATCCCACCCCAGTGGGGCTGAGGAAAACGTTACCCTGGGCAGTGGGAAGAACTGGAGCCCTGGGATGATGTAAGGAAACACAAAACTGTGCTATGCTTGTGTAGACTGAGAAAATCCCTGAGTTTAGAGGGAAAATTTGTGGTCAGAGCCTGACCTGTGGCTTCAAGGCTCCCTCCAGGAATGGTGATAAACCTGAAATTGTAAAACTTGATTCCAGCCTTCAGTTTCCAGCCACAGCCAGGTTGACCGTGCTGGCTGTATTGCCATTACGCTGGGAATGAACCTGTTCATGGAGCAAAAAAGCCACTGAAAGCCCTCCGAAAATTAAAGCAACAAATATGAGATGATGAACAAGTTTCTCTTGGCTCTTAGTATTCCTGGAGTGGTCTTAATCTCTGGGTGATCCTGTGGGTTTGCTGAAAGACTCAAAGCTCTCAGAAATAACATGCTGGGGAAGTGTAGGAAGCGCTGGGCTCTTAACTCTGCCTTATTGCATTCTCCAGGTAGGCAGGAGCCATTTGCAGTAAACTAACGATGTTCTGCTTTGTAATGGTCCCTTGCGAGACCCCAACATGCCACAGTGAACGATCTGAAATACAGACCTGGAGCTAAAAACCTCTGGAAGCAGAAATTTTAGGAGGAGAAGTAGCAAATAAAATCCTTCTAAAAACATGAAGAGATTTTAAGAGGCAGAAGAGATGGGCTAGAAGGAAAGCAGCCCAGGATACAGTCTGGTACAATGCAACACTTCTTTGCCATTTGCAAAGCACCCAGGGCATCTCCCATCATCACAAATGGCAAAGGCTCAGTCAGACATGACTCTTATTTTTCTCTTTCCACTGACTTGTAACATCGTGTTACACGATGCTGACTCATCAACATGCTTAATTTGCTCCCACTTCCCACACTTCAGCACATACCTGTCCTGAGGGACCGTCAGAGAAACGCTGAACTGGAATTAACTGAAGTTCTACTGAGTTGACCATTGCATTGATTGTGACAAACCTTGTGCTAAACCTCCCAGCAGCCACAGAGAGAGGTCTGAACTTCAACACAGATGGATGCAAAACTGTTCTCGTGAAGCAGGATCTGGCTAAGGATGTCCTGGTGCCTGGCATTGCAATAATTCGGGTCAATAGGTGCTCTTGGACACATGGGAAATCGTTCCTCCATGGGATGAGAATGAGTTGGAAGTGTTTGAAAGGTATTTATGAAATCTCACTCACCTCCCCACACCCTTGGTTTGCTACCTACTGAGCTGTGAGAAATGAGACAAGCTCCAGGGCAGACGCCACGCTCCGTACAACTCTCCCTTCTGGTTTCTCACCCTCCAGATTGAACTTTGCTGTGTTTTGTGCTGAACCTGTGACAGCTGCTGCTAACCCACACGACCTTTGGGGAGATGGGGACCTCACCGCGGCGTGCTCTGGTTCCTCCATCCCAAGCTGCTTTCTGACACCCTGTGCCCCTGGCAGGTGTGGGGGGACACATCTGGCTGCAGCTGCCCTGCCCATGACGTTCACTTGCTCGAACACTCGGAGCAAGATTTCTCTCCTCAAGGGCTGTCCCAGCACGAAGCAATCCCAAACAACTGCTCGGGTTACCCCGAGGTCTCTCAGGAAGCTCTGGGATGGAGTATGGCAGGTGGGATCATGCTAGGTACTGGTTTAATGACATGGGGCTCTTTGCACAACCGAGGCGGTGTTCCTACATGAAGTGCCATGTGCAACATCACCATAGCATGAGGGAGCTGAAGACCAAACTTCCCAGGTCTGGAATAAAGGCACGATGCCCTCTAAACTGGAACAACTTCATGTCCCTGCTGGGAAGTGCCTTAGAGATCCAGGAGCAGAGCAGGGACAAGGCACAGAGCGGTGAGTGCTACGGGCTGGAAAACAAGCAAGAAACGTGGCCATTTCCCATGTGAAGTTTGGGTAAAACTCAGCAACGTCTGCCCTCTGTGTCAGGAGGGGGAGGACCGAGCGTGGGGGGGACTGAGCCCGCAGAGGCCAAACGTAATCCCCTTTTCTCTGTTGTGGGAATGGAAATGCCATGCTTCTCCTCTTGAATTTCAGCTGCCAGCACCGAGCCCGTCTGGTGGATTCTGGCTGGGACACCCAATCCCAGGGTAACTGGATAGCGCCGAGCAAATGCTGGGAGCTCTCGAGCTGGCAGCCCCCACCGCCTTGTCTAAACTGCAAAGAAATCTCCCTCCTGCTGTTGCAGAGGGATGAAACCAGAGAACTGTCTGTTTGCAGCTCAGACAAATTGCCATCATTTTAAGGTTGTGGGGTGTTTTCTTCCTCCTGAACTCCCTCCTTCCCTGCGGTTGGTTCTCACCCCTGCAGATATCACAGAGAGGAGGATGGGAGGGCTGAGGTTTTACCTGTAATATGGGTGAATGGCTGAATTCTGCAGAGCATCCTCTACTGAGACCTCACAATACTTTTACTATGCAGAAGAGGACACTTCTGAAAGCTCTTGCTCAAGTCGGTGGGAGTACTTCTCCCGTCCCTCCACTAGGAACAGCAGAGAGCTTAGAAAGGCAGGGAGTTTGCAAGATCCCTAAATATAAAGCAGCCATAAAATAACCTGGGTGAGCCTTTCCATGCACAAAAGAAATAGAAGAATTTATATGCTGATATCTTGGCCCTCACATGATTAGAAGCATTAGGAAAATGGGAATCTCCCTTTCTTGGGGGTGCAAAGCTCTCTTTTCTTCAGGACTGCAAGATAATGTATCCTCTCTTTCCCATACAAAGGACTTATTGGCTCAGGGCTCTATCTTCCCTACCCTGAGCCTGGGGGCAGGGTAATTTGGGATAGGGATAAGCACAGAAAAAGCATTGGTCTGGTCATTTCAATGAGCCTCTGATCGAGCGAGCAGGGCTAGTAAGCAGATGATGAAGCTACAGAAATGGAAATTGCAGGATGGACTCGTATATGTCTAGAGCTTGCAGGGCTTATCACGTGGATCTCATCCCCAACTTATTCTTTGGTGCTAAATTACACTTGTGATAATCTGAATTAATCACGTGCCCTGGACTGTCTAACCTGCAGTCTGCCTTTGAATTCCACACTGTATGCTCATCTCCCAAGCCTAGTGCTATTAGAAATCCCTTGTCAGAAAGGTGTCTGCCTCTTTCCCCACAAATTACACACTTTGAGGCAATATTCAGCCCCATACCAGTCACACTGCTACATTTTCTATCTTACGACCATTCAAAGATAGAAGCTGCAAAATTTCCCTCTTTCCATTGACACTCAATGTTTGTTTTCACACTCGAGAGATCACAAGTTATTGGACCTTAAAATCTATCTGCCTCTGCGATGTCCCCATTTATTGGACTCCTCTCTAAACAGTTGTAGCCTTTTCATTCCAGATGCCTGCCTAATTTCTCCCTGTAGTTTCAAATTATTTTGCACTTCCTGTCTTCAATAGTGTCACTGGTCACTCTGAAACAACTGCTACAGGGCACTTCGTGTGCCTCCATGTCCCACAGGTGACCGAGAGCAAAAGTGAAACACATTTGGTGCCCCTCCAGGGCTGCAGACACTGCACAAATACAAGCCCTTGCTGTTAATTTTGGGGGTACAGCGTGTGCTTTGTTGCTTTTAAAAGGAAACGTGTATTTGGAAAACAGATGACATCAAGTAAACCAAAGGGAAGATTAAAGGCTCTGTCTAATGAGGTGACAAAAAATTAGAATTCTTATTCTAGGATGGTGATAGAGAGGGGATTTAGTAGGGGCTGTATTCTCAGCTGGTGTGAATCCGGGCATCTCCACTGACTTCAGCAGGGCTCACCAAGCAAGCACTGAAGTCTGCTCCCATGGCACACATAGCAGGAGCCCTGCTCTCCGCTCCCTCCAGACCTGCTGCTGATGGAGGACTTGCCTCCAGCTGCTGAGGCTTGTTTCTCTGCTGCACACAGCGTGGAATGCTGTGCATGCGACTGGAAGTAATAGGGCAGAGCTGGGGGGACCCTTTGGAAGGCAGCTGGGTCAGGGCTGGGCTCTATCTGGAGCTCAGGCAGGGTTTTAAAATGAAAGCTGTGTTACATGGGAGCCCAGCAGCCTTGAAAGACATACTCCATTCTTTTATAGGTGCACATGCATGTGAAATGTGTCCTCCTTTAGATCGCTCCTGCACCTCTTACTCTGATCTTGCATTTAGCAGAACTGCTTACACAAAAAGTTATTTCTCAGACCTAAATCCCTGATCTACAGATCCCCGTGTTTCGAGGAAGCTCAGATCCATGGCATTTTCAGCACTTCCCAACTTCCAGGCAGACTCAGACAAGCTGGCTTCAGCTAACCTCCAGATCAATGGCCCACAAACCATGGACCACTTCTACAGAGCCTGCAAAAAAGTAACTGAGAAAATCAAGCTTGCAACCATTAGGCTAAAATCTACAACTAAAGGGCCTACACCTGCCCTGTAATTTTTTTTCTGGAGCGTTGAGAAGACAAAAACCAATCCTGACACTTTCAGTGTGCTGTCCTGAACGCAGTAACTAACAGGATGCAAACGCTCTGGCAGCACGGCGCTGAGCTCAGGATCGAGATACTGCCGATAAACAAATTAACTAATTGCTTTAACTAGGCTGCCTCCAAGAACTCATGACAATAACAATAACTCCCTTGTTAACCGTAATTCACTTTGATAGCCTGAAGCCTGCCCTGCTCTCAGAGGATCTGGACCAGCCAAATGCTCTCAGCCAAAGAAAGAGAATGGAAGCGGGTCACATACCTGTGGAGAGAGGCCATTGCTAACAGGATTCATGTGGTTGGCAGGAGCTGCAGCATTCATGAAGCTGTCCGAGTAGCTGGAGAAGCTGTGTCGGGCCCCATAGGCAGAGCTGGAGTCGGCGGCGGCGGCAGCTGCGAGCCCTCCCTGGTGCATGGTGGATGGCGGCAGGGGCTGGGGTCTGTGCACGGTGCTGCCTCCATCTGCAAAGAGATGGCTCAGGGGTAAAATCACGGGGGTTCAGCTCGGAGAACACAAAGCAGGGCCTGGTGGTTTGGATGCCCTGATCTCAGCTTCTGTGCCCCACTCAACTTGGTGCTCCAACGTCATGTGAAAGCACAAAATGTGTAAGCTTGGGATGAGACATCTGAATTTTCTCTTAATTTTCACTTAGAACGGAGCTCTGAATTCCACTATAATGGCCAAAGCCAACTAGAATTAGCAACACTCCCGATTTCATCCAATACACAGGAAAGCCTGAGTGATCACAGAATCATAAAATCACAGGATGGTTGGGTTGGAAGGGGCCCTAAAGCCCATCCAGTTCCACCTCCCTGCTGTGGGCAGGGCTGCCACCCAATAGACCAGGTTGCCCAGGGCCCCATCCAACCTGGCCTACGTTGCTCACTTTGGACTGATGTGCTCTTCTTTTCAAAGCTGAGCAGAACAACAGATGTGAGACACACTGGTGTAGCAGAAAGGACCATGAGACAGCGAGCAGAGCAGATCTACCTGCTCTCCAGAGGAGAAAGTGGAGTTTCCATTGACATCAGCCAAAAGCTGGCCTCCACCTACCTGTTACAAGAGTCTAAGGAACGTCACAAATCAGAAACAACCAACGGGATGTTGTAGGGCAAACCAGAGGAGGAATGGCCAATGGGATGTTGTAGGGCAAACCAGAGGAGGAATGGCCAGTGGGATGATGTAGGGCAAACCAGAGGAGGAATGGCCAGTGGGATGATGTAGGGCAAGAGGAGAGGAGTGGAGTGGGCAGATGAGCGCTCACCTTGGGAAATGGTGGTGGTTGGGTAGGTGGAGTCCGGCAGCTGGTACGGGGGCAGTGTCGGCATTCCCGTGGGTGGGAAGCCCCCTGGCAGCAGGTGGTTGAATGCTGCAAGCTGGTTCGCGCCCGCCTGCTTGCGCCATCTCGCTCGTCGGTTGCTGAACCACACCTGGGACAGGGACAGGAAAGAGCACGTGTGACTCTTTGGGAGTTGCTGCCCCGCCATGCCTGGGTGGATAACGCATTGATAACGCATCAGGTGGAAATGCATCCTGAGATACAGCACTGGCCAAAAATAGCTGCAAGTTGGATAATGCATTGATAACGCATCGGATGGAAATGATCTGAGTTACAGCACCGGCCAAAAATAGGTTCAAGCTGGATGATGCAGTGATAATGTATCAGATGGAAATGCATCCTAAGATACAGCACTGGCCAAAAATAGGTTCAAGCTGGATGATGCAGTGATAATGTATCAGATGGAAATGCATCCTAAGATACAGCACTGGCCAAAAATAGGTTCAAGTTGCTGCCTGGCATTGTCTTGCAGGGTATTTGTCTCTGTGCCTTAGTCTCCTTTCTCTCAGATGACAATGCTACCACTGCCCTGTCTCCTGGGTGAAGATACACGTATTTAATATCATGAAAGATACTGTTAAGAGCATGGGAGGGTGCTATCAGTAGTAGGGTGAGATGAAGAGGAATAATTCAGCTCGTGTATTCTGAGACAGTCCATACCAAATAGATGCATTGCTACCACCTGGCCATTCTGCCTCGTTATCTGACAACTATGTGAATTATGCTGAAGGATTAAGTACCGTAATAGCAACACGGCTGCACTGTTAGGAGGGATAAATAGACAGATTAGCATCATGGTTTCTATGTTAGACAAGCTAAATAGATAGAACCAGACCGGAGGGAATACAAGGTTTTCTTAGCTTCTCTGTGCTGCAGCAAATCACTGTTGTCTGTATGCTAAGACATGCTCTCCTTGCAAGAGGCACTGCAGCGTGCCCCAGCATTGTACTGCAGCCAATTTAAATGTCTGTGCATTAAAACAAACCCAGTATTAATGCACGTGCAAAACAGGGCTCGTGTTTTCTATTGCATCAGTTTACCTGTAAGACACTAGGAGAGATTTTTCTCACTGCTTGTATGCACTGATGTGTTTTATCACGGGCTATCTCCCTTCTGGATAGTGGAAAGTGCTTCTCAGGCTGTCTCTTGGGCTTGGTTTACTTTATTTAATCAGAGAGGCTCTCAGCACCGATCCCTGTTTGGGGTTCAGAAGTATGCGGATAAGCTTTCAAGCCAGATGAGAATGCAGCTGCTGGACTTTGTGAGGCCTAAAGGGCTAGGAAACACGATTAAATTTCACAGCAACAAGAAAAAATGGAGCAAAAATCAAGAGTGTAAAGCATTTGGGGGAAAAAAACCTCCATCAGGCTTCCAAGCTCCTCAATGTCAGATCAGGAGCTGGGTTACAAGGGTCGGAGGCATTGCCAGCCAAACTGTCCCCACATCTTGTGAACCAAAACAAAACTCTTCCCTAAATATAACAGAATCTGAGTCCAGTGCTCCCACATGATCCAAATCTTAAGGTGAGAGTCTTTCCCTGGTCTTGGAGTCCCTCTGTAAATGCTCCCTTCTCAGTTTGCCTTTTTTTATGGGCACCTGTGGGTGTGCATAATTCAGCAAGGCAATGCGTTTTCATTGAGAATTTCTCACGTAATGGAGTGTTGGCTCCGAGTCCACACACACCACAGTGATGCTTGCTGCAAAAACAAGTACGTGATGAGCTCCACACACAGATTTCTTTCTCTTTTTTTGATACATGATTATTTGATTCTCTGGATCACAGTCAACCATTGCTCTTTCTAGCATGCCTTAGAAGCAGTTTGGTTCCAACCTCCTGATGACAGCAGCATCTGCTGGCAATGGCTAGGTGGCAGTCCTTCCATTCATGCTGTTATTTACATCCATGCCCAATGAAAACCAACAAAAAAAGCCCAGTTTTCTTTGGAGGAGCTCTCTGAAATGTATGCAGTGCTGATGTCAGGTCCTTGGCACCCAACGTGCCTCTTTACAGACCTGTTCCTACTGCACTGCCCGCAGCGGGGTGACCTCCCAGCACCTTCCAAAAGCGTGACAGAAATAGGTCAGCTCACATCCGATCTGCATTGATCAACAGAGTCCATGCAGGTCGGAATCTCTGTGTTCATTTTTGGCACCAAAAGTCGCTAGCAAAATCTAGGACAGAGTTAAGGAGAGAGAAATGAATGAGCATCAAGGCCTGTAGCACTTTCGAGCTCTTTTTATAGCGTCCAACCCATGACACAGTTTCTAGGAGCAGTGAGCTGCACAAATAAATAACCTTTTGTCTGCTCTGGTCATGCAAAGTGGATGCTCCTGCCCTTTTCTCACACACACACAGGTATGTGTTAACTCGTGCTCATTCAGGATATACAGCTGAGGTCGTCCTCTCCTATAATTTCTTCTCCTTTCACATTTAAGGACATCAACACTTCCCAGAAATTTCTATTCACTGGACAGGAACACAAGGAGATGTATAAACTTTCTTTCTCAAAAATGGAAGAGCTCCCACTCCTAAAACATCTCAGTGCTGAGGAGAGCACACAAAATCCAAATAACCAAGGAGAACACATGGCCAAGCAGCTATGAATCCAGGAGTCAGGAGGGAAAGAGAAGATGAAGTCCAGGAAAGTAAAAGGCTCTCCAATGATTTCTGACTCTTTCCTGGCACTGGAAAGGGTGGAAAAGTTCCTTTTTATAACGAAGAGCCAGATACTAGCAAATCCACCAGGGATCTGAAGTTCAGAAGAAACATGTAGAGCGAGAACAAGACAGGTTTCTCCAACATCTCCACATGTCCTCTGACTTCTGTTGTGGTTTATCAGCTGGCTTGGCTAAAATATGACCAAAACCGCAACTCTGGGGAGATGTGGGCCGTGTTGCACTACATCACACGAGCTTAGTGCTGTCTGTGCACCAACACACGTAATTACACGAGTCAAAATTCAGATGTGTCCAAAGTCAAAATGTGTGTGACTGCTCCTACCTTGCTTCTCCACACCCAGTCGAGGCTGTGTGGTTGCTTTGTTGGTTGCTTTGTTTTATTTCAGTTTATATTATATTACGTTAAAGGGAGATAAAGGATCCACCGGATCCTCTTACAACCAGCTCACACGGGTCAGAAATGCCTCTGCATGGGCCGTTCTTGGAGTGCCCTCCAGCCTACAAGACACACGGGCTTGGAAAGGAAGGAAAGCTCTTTTCATGGCATTGGACTGTAACTAGAGAAAAATTTGGTTCCTAATTACACTACAGGCTCCTCCTGTGACTTTGGGCAAGCTTTGCCTTTCCAATTCCAAGTCAGTGCAAACACTGATGCATTCAATGACTGCTGGTCCTTACACAACCCATGCATTGGGTCCCACCTCTAAAGTGAGGACAAACCCCACATTTTCTCACACTTTAGTTTATTTCTGCAATCAACCACCTAAGACAGGGGCTGTAATTAACTCCCTGCATGCAGCATGCCCAGCAGTGAGGTCTCTGTCTCAGCTGGAGCATCGGAGCAAAACAAATAGTAAATAATAACGATAGCAAATACACCTGAAAGCAAACGAGATTCACAACGACATGCCTAAGTGCTGTGCTTCCGACAGAGCCCGGCTGGAGAATCCAGCCACAAATACACCGAAACCTTCCACAAAGAAATTGATAGGATTTATCTTCCCGTGCAGAGGAAGGGACATTTCATGGCCCAAACAGGTTGATTCTGCCCCTTATTTATAACCCCCAGAAAAAAGGCAGATACATTCCAGCTAATGACGTTAGCAATTCTTTCCCTTCCCCCGCCTTAAAGGTGGCTCGGGCCTTTATGCTTATAAATCATTTTATTGGTAGTTAAAATACAGAGGCTAGAGCATCTAACTGTAACGCGAGGAGCACTTCAAAGGGAACCTGCTTTCATTGCACAACAGTTAAGGGTTTATCAGCCACTAAAGATTCCCCCTGCCACAGGATCCTGTTACACCATGGTAAGCCCGGGGTGAAGGCTACGGCTGCTAAAACCGGGCTGGTGGGAAGGAGCTGGGGAGGAGGAAGAAGTTTTGATGCTGCTGGGTTGTTCTAGAGGCTGCTGGGGCAAAATTGCACCACTGGAGTTTTATGCTGGGACATCTGCAGAAGGAGCTGGGCAAAGAACCCACCAAGTGAAAATCTGGCACTGCAGAAACCTGTTTTTACTTAGAAAGAGAAGTTATTTGAGGTGGTTTCTCTGTGCCTAGCAAAGAGAGCCTGTGCTGTTAAATACTACGTTTGGGGCTTTTGTCCCTGGGAGGTGCCTTCCAAAGAATGCTTTATATGGGTAGGGGAAACATTATAGAAAATGCTTTATTTGGACAGGAGATGCATTATAGAAACTGCTCAGCCCAACCAAGATCACACAGATCACAGCATCACAGAACTGCAGGGGCTGGAAGGGACCTCAAGAAACCATTGAGTCCAACCCCCTGCCAAAGCAGTTCCCTACAGCAGGTCGCACAGGCAGGCATCCAGATGGGTCTTGAACAGATACAGCAGTCCCAGATGGAAAATAGCTTAAAAGATGCCATCCACGCAGGTTCTGGTGATAACTTGATGACGAGAGAAGAGTTGCTCACTGTACCATGTGCTACGCTTGCACAGCAAGCCAGGATGCTGCTCCAAGGCCCGTGATCACTGATTTATTGCAGACACCTCCAGCATCACTTCCAAGGATGGGAGAGAGAGGCACTGCAGAAGAAACCTCTCCAGCTCCCCACTGTCTGCCTCGCAGAACCAGCTGATTTGGGAAGAGCCCATCCTCCCCGCCAGCCTGGCTTTGGGGCAAAGGTTAGCACTGCTTCTTATTTAACCCGAATGCTTGCACCCAACCCTGCCTGAGATGTCCCAGGCACTTGTTCTCAAGCAGAGAGCAGCGGAGAAGGGCTGCAGAGACAGCTGCCTGCCAGGATGGGGCTGGACTGAATTATCCCCACAGCCGCCGAGATATGGGTCAGCTCCCACAATTTGTCAGACAAGGAGAGGAAAGGAAGGTCAAAAAGAGCCTCCTGTGGGAGAGAAAGCCTGGTGTGTTCCTGCTCAGCCTAATCAGGACTCGATGTTGGAGAAAGATGGATGGGATAAATGAGCTCATAAATGGAAACAGGGATGGGGAAGCCAAGCCGTGCCCTCGCTCTGCAGCAGGATGGAAGAGATGCAACACGTTTGCTTCCGCGGGCCCAAGAGGTTGCAGAAATCAGGTGGCAGAGAATCCTATGGCCCAGGCACACAAACAAACTCCAGCAAAGTGAGATGAGGTCCCTCCGCAGGTTGCATGGAGGAGGCTTTGCAGACTGGGTTTTCCTCCGAACCAGGGCAGGTCCCTGCAGTGCCTTACCTGGCCCACACCAGTCCCACATGTCACAGACCCTGGGTTTTCCAGGAGCAGGAGGCTTCTAGGGAGAGGAGCCTGAGCAGCAACAGTAGCTACGGCTCCATCCTAATGTCTTCTTTTAGGCCCTGCTGGTGCCCACCCAGGCTGAAAAGAGCTGAGACATTACTGGGATGGGGTCCTGCGATTCCCTACAGCACTGTAGGGATGATGACACTTCTCTGCAAGGTGTGAGAAGCAGCCACCAGGGACACGTGAGTATCACTGAGACTGCTGAGATAATTCCTTCCAGAACACGGGAAAAAAGCCCGTAACAGCACACAGATTTTAAGCACACAGATTTTATCTGTGTGTGCAGGGACACAGCTGCATCCAGTGACACTTTGGTTCAGTGCCCAAAATGCTGAGCCTCTGTCGCTTGTGGGTGATACGGTGAAGATAAATATTAAACAAGGTTAGTGGAGCAGAACAAATGATTCCTCACAAATGAGATTATCCAATGAATTTAGCCTATATATCTCCTGGCATGTCCCTGCTGCGGGAGGTGTGAGCTATTTACAATGTTCTCTTGAAGAGTTTGAATGGTTTCTGGTACGTGGATTTTTTTGCAAACCACTTTTTATTAAACAAACCATCGTTGGCAGTAAGATATTTGATTATGACATCAATGACTTTATTCCTGCAATATTATTTCTAATCTGTGAGTAGTTATCTAAGAATTAGCTGTGACATAAACACTTTCCCAGCATAAAAGCCATCTCTACCTTTAAACAACCATCACAGAGTGCACACCTTGTAGCTACTAATGGAGAGCATCCTCCACCCAGGGAAGCAGGGTGCAGGAAAAACACAGCAGATCTGTCCACTTTAATACAAGACATCCTATCTAAGCCCAGGTTTGGACTCATGGCTTCACATCTCCATACCCAACCCTGCCCACTGACACAGCTTCACCATTTAGTGTAATGAGGAACTTCCTATTTACAAAGAAATGATCACTGAATGGAGTAGCTATAGGGCACTGATGATTGTAGATGCTGTTGCGTTTTCCAGCTCTACTTTTTACATCCTGTGCTTTCTGTTCCTTATTCCAGCTCTCATAGGAAATTCAGTTAAATAAAATAAAACGAGAAATAAACCCTCTGTTTTACTAACCTGTGTTTCTCTGCATAAACTCTGGCTCTGGGGATGAATGGGACTCGTGGAAGCTGACAGGCTGAGGGCTGAGGGCAGAGCTGCCACACAGCAGAGCATTGGATGGAGTGCTTTCTCTCCACTTGCTGCTCGGATGGCCCAGTTTTAATGGTGTTAGAGTTCCATCCAAACATTTCAGAGCAGCCTTTGATGTTCACACCTCACTGAGGTGAACAAGAAGTCGGGGAGTAGATTTCCTGCTGCTGTTTGGCTGGAGATAGGCTGGGTTGAACAGCAAGCCAGCAGCAGGTCCCTCTACACCATCAACATTTTCCTTGCTAAAGAAAAAGCAATGAGCCTTTAAAAATAGCTTAAACACTATGGGAAGAGGCTGAAATGTTAAAACACCCTAGCAAACTGTATTCCTTGTTATTATAAACGTTCTCCATTGCTGAGCAAACCAGATCTATTTAATTGGTGCCCCAGTGAATAGAAAGCTGTGCTGGCTGCTTGGAGCCGTGGCACACAGCAAGCAGCAGTTCTGCTCGAATCACAGACTCAGCACAGGGTGGGATGAGCAAAGTGAGAACCATTTCGGTCCACCTTTGTCGGGCTGGAAATGTTGTGATAAAGGTTCTTCTCGTTAAACCTCTCGGAGGCCCTGTTTGTTTTCAGTACAATGGGACAGACACTGCTGCCATAAATCAGTGCAACTTCCCCGACTCCCATTTAGCTGAGCCGCGTGCGCAGCGCTGCACACGATGCTCTCATCCATGGACCAGGACCGAGTTCATTGCTTTGGCCTCTGGGCCCTCTTTCCTTTGTAAGGAAACCGAATCATTGCCACATTGTTTAGGCAATCCCTTGTCCAGCTTGAGACAGCAGTTCTCCTCCTCGGTCCAGAGCAGACCAAGGAAAGCAGTACAGGCCAAACAAGTAAAACCTGGAACGGAATATTCTGAATATTAACACCAAAATTCATGATTTTTCCTAAAAATCACTTTTTGCTGAATTGAATGGATTCTTCCATCTAGAAGCCAGCGAGCTCAAGGCAGCACTGGCACCAAGCCCTCCACACAGATTCCCTGCCCTGCTGCTCCCGTCCCATTGTGCAGCCAGACCTGGAGCTCGCATTCATTCCTATTGACATCAAGGAACGTTTTGCTAGAAGGACTGCAGGATTAGATTTATCATCTTCATCTTCAGTAAATTTCATACTTAAGGAAATAGTGCTGACTCTCTCCAGCACGATGCCCTTAGGCTTACCCAGCTGGGACTTTGTCCCTCAGCACTGGGACATTTCTATTTCCAGGGGTGCTGGTTGCCGTAGTTCTACGACAAATACCAAAAGTGCTGATGGTTTTCTAAGCAAGCCCTTAGATACAGGCATAGAACGTGCTTGCAATTTCAAGTGATCATTTCTGGCTTTTGCAAAATTTAGGTGGGAAAAGACTTGCCACTGCAGTTTGGATACCTGAAAATCTACGCTTTACAGTTTGCTTTTTATTTTATTGTGACAAATGGGTGGATTGAGGGCTTACTTGGAGCATATTAGCTGGGGTTAGCGTGCTGTTGTTTACTGCTTTCTGTAATTCAACAGCATTTCTGTTTTTAATTCTGGATGGGGAGATGTGAAAGAACAGCAGCAATGCTGCACGGATCCACGGAGCGAACGGACAGCGATGCTACGAGCTCATCACCAACCTCTGCCCTCCAGCAGCATCCTCCTGCAGCAAGATCTCCATCAGACACGAGCACCCAGACCCTCTGCTCCACCTCAGCTGCACGCAGCCCTTGCAGAGCCCCTTCTTGAAGCTGTGTCAGCACACTGCCCTCCCCCTGACCTCTGCAGGAGCTTGGCACTGTGCTGCTGGTCCCTTGCTGGTTCTCACGGCCGGGCTGAGCGGTGCCAGGGGCTGCTCTGGCTGCAGTGCCCAGCTGGATGCTCCGGTGTGCGAGGGCACGGCTGGCCCCGTGCCGTGGAAAAGGAGCGTGCCAAGCTCAGCCCTGCCAAGGAGAGCCCCAGCTCCCGGCTCTGCGACACAGCACCCCGGCTGCTGCCAAACCCACGGGGCAGCTGTTGTGTCACAACCTCCTCGCAGCTCTCTTCAGGAAGTGTAAACGAGTGGGACCCTCAGGAAGAAAGAAAACATTCTCGGCTGACCTCGAAGGGAGGGGAGGTTTGCCTGAGAAGAGCCAGTTTGGACACATCTCAAAGGGTTTGGGAAGAAAAACACCAGGCAAACAGCAGCAGGCTCCTGCAGCTCTGCGCAGCTCCAGCAAATGCTCAGAGCTGGGAGACCTGCCTGTCGCCAGCCACCCCCTCATCCCTCCATCCAGCACCCCCAAAAAGCAAAGTGCAGACCTCAGAGCACAGCTGCTGCAAGAGCACCGGAGACCCCACTAGCACAGAACAGAGATATTTGAGAAGTTCCTGGGAAATCCGTGTATTTTCTGGAAACCAGACCACAGAGAGCTGCTGCAAAACGAGGGGACGGTGCTTTGCAGCTCCTCCACCCTGAGAACAGAATTGCTTTGTGCAAAATTTTGAGCGAAATGGAATGGAATTTCTTTTCTCCATTCGGCATGTCTGAGCCACTGCGGTGCCATCTAGAATGTGGCTGTTTGTTTACTACACTTTGAAACTGTGTCACAAAATACATATGATGTGAGGAGCCTAGAAATGCACCGAGGTTTCAGAGACAGAATTGCTCTGAGCCTTTTTATTAAACGAAACATCCATTTTCTCCCAGGCAGAAATCACAACGGTATCCATCATAAAAATGATCAATAAAGCATTGGGTTGCGACTCCTGCGCTCTGGTTTAATTTTGTTATTGAAATAACAGTTTCTCAGTGCATGGAATTTCCTGGGGATTAATATCAGACATCAGCATCACCCACTCCTTCTGATTTAATTCCAGAAAGCTCCCACTGCCCAGCCCATAGGAACTGGGATTAAGGGGCTGCTGGTGGTGTGCCCATCTGAATCACTCCCAGGTGATGCTGAGAAGCCAAAGCTGCCATCTATTTTTTTTTTATTTTTTTGGGGGGGGAACAATTTTGGTGGGTTTCTGGGAAAGCATTTTGAGATCATCCTTTGGAGCCCATCACGTCTGACTCATCACAGCACCCGGGTGGAGAGGAAGGGGCTCTGTGCGTGGGAACCTATGCACCAAGGTCTGTTTGGGAAAAAACACTTCCAGCATACACATCTCTGAGTGACTTCACACTGCAGGGCTGATCTGGGGAGAATTCGTTCGCATGCTCTCCTTTGTTTTACCTTGTATTATTTTTGTTGGTATTGTCCATATACCAAACTGAAATAAGCACGGATGTTTGTAACCTGCCTTAAAAGCACCACACATTCAGGCAAAAAGTCCCACAAATGGGATCTAGGAGGGATTAGGTCCAACTCCCCGGACCCATGACTGATGCTCCTCGCGTCTCTTTGGGCACTGGCACCACTGTTGCCTTGAGAAGTCATTTCCACACCTGGGTAAGAATTTCTGACAAAACTATTTTCCTACTGAAAAATGCTGCCCTGACAAAGCTGGAGCTACGAGAAAAAGGTTGTTCAAAAATTGTCCTAGAAATACCAGTGAGAAAACTCAAAATTATCAGAGAATCCCATTAAGGAGGTCTTTTTTCCATATAAAACATTGAAGTTGCCAGTTATCTAACTGCAAAAACTGGTGTAAAACCCCAAAATACACAGCAGATCAAAACCAAAGCTTCCATTAAATTCACTAAGTGAATTGCTTAGCTGTTAGACTTAATTGTAAAAATCCATGAAGGCTTGGCATTCAGCAACTTGTGTTCTGGTAGGGTGGAAACGGGAGCTCGCAGATGGGCAGGAATTTCTTCAGTGCTGGACAATTAGCACAGGCACATGAGTCAAGGCATCGCCTTGCACAAAAACAAGCCAGTGGGAATTTCCACTGGTGGCCTCACTTGGCACGGATCTGGAACTGAAATCCTGATCTTGCGGAAATCCATGGCAGCCTTGTCCTTGTCTACACTGAATTTGGGATTAACCTTTCAATGGGTTTTACCCTATGGCGTGTTGTAGCTTGAAGGCTGGAATCCTGCATCCCAACCCCGCAGACACTGCAGTGACCCTGCTAAAACACTGCTCACCCTCCCGTGATCTTCCTAGCAGATGAGAAACCGGAGCTTGGGAGCGCTCCCCCTCCACCTCCTCTTGTTGTTCAGCTTGGGAATTTTATTAGCTGTCAACGTGTCAAACTTCCACTTAGCTGGACAGCTGCGTGACCAGCCGGACTCTGAGGCCTGCCAATAAAGTTTAACAGAGCTATCAGCTTCTCATGTGGAGGAGATTACACTACAGGAACACTCAGGTATCAGAGAGAATGAATGAGACCTAGCAAGCTCATCTTTCACATGGTAAAGGAAGAGAAAGGAGCGAGGAGGAGCATGGACAAGGCTGCTCAGTTTTGTTCAGTGCTGGTGCAGTGATAGCTCAGGGGGTTCAGGGCAGGGGTGGGGTCCAGCCACAGGCAGAAAGCCAGAGGGCAGCATCCCAGCTCTGCTTCAGAGGTGGGTTTGTTCCGAGGATCACAAAATAATTTTCATACATCTTCTTCCCATGTTACAAGTTAACACAACAAGCTTGTGGGGACAAAGTCTGTCTCTGGGTAGATGCATGGCTCTTAGCACCCTGATCTCAGCTGGTCTTACAGTTACTGCAGCTATCTTTAATCCAAAGTGCATCTCTTAACCTTAAAATCTCTTCCCAGACAGGACAAAGAGTACAAGGTGGTGGAAGATTCTCTGCAGGATGTGTGTGTGTGTGTGTGTGTGGCTTTTCTTTCCCCGCAAGAACTTGATTGACTAATGTTTGTAGGTCCCGAGAGCCAGTAAAAGATCTGCTCTGATATCCAGAAAATTTTACAAGGGGCGGCAGGCTTAAAAGTGGTGGGAAGAAGCTGAGCCTGCCAGGATGTCGGAATGAGAAAGCCATCAGGAATGTGCCTCAGAGAACAGCTGCTACTAGAGCCCTGGCAGGAACCTCCACGCAAGCTGCCTGGGAGCAAGTAGGGGGATTCAGAGATCACAGCTTGAGACAAGGGAAAGGTTCTCCTTATTTATTTATTTAGCTTTCCCTTTCTCTGCTTTCACCTCCCTCCCTTCTCCCAGCCCTGTCACGGTGAGGTCAGAACTCTTTGGAAAAGGGAGAACCTGCCTCTGGTTTTTGCACTCCCTGGCACTACAGGGCTTTTCCCTTCCTCCCAGCACACCTCCATCACAGCTCATACAATGAAGGTTTCTCTTGCCTCATAAGAAGGCATTACCTAGACTCTGCCCTCCCTTAAAATGCCCTTTACAAAAGTTTGGTATAGAAACATATTTTTTTTTCCCCCATTAATGTGTTATGCTAATCTACACAAGGAAGAATAGCTGGAAGCAGAATATGCAAAAAAAAAATGGGGGAAATCACCTATTACAACCTTTGGTAGCTTAGTCCCCTAAGTTAGCCACTCTTCTCCATCTGTCTGTGGTCCCATATGTCTGGCAAATCAGCACTGTCACTGTTGAGAACTCAGATAAGGTTTTTTGGCTAAGATCAAAATTGGAGTCAGTTCATGAGATTTCCTTCTTGGTGGCTCTGTCAGGCAGATGGAGAATGCTTTGGATTTGGGAAATCCAAGATTTGGATTTGGGAAACCCAGGATTTGGATTTGGAAAACCCAGGATTTGGATTTGGGAAACCCAGGAGCACTCAAGAGGAAGCTGGAGGGAGGTAAGAAGGCATCTGCTGCAGTGCTGTGAGTGGCTTGGCACTGCCTTGGGGAGCGAATGGGAAAAGCCCTCAACCAGTGAACATCCCAGGTGTGTGTTGAGGGGAAAACATCCCCGTCCAGCCAGCTTGGGGAAAACTTTTGGCCCTTTTAGCTCCTGAGCAATCACATGAAGCTCATTAACCTGAGAGCCACAGAACAACAACAAAAAAGGCCGTTGTGTTTTGGAGGAGGTGGTTCACGGAGCGTGCCCTTGCCACAAGCCCACGGAGCACTCTCCCTCCCTGCCCAGTGCCCGCAGCTCAGCTCTGGCTGCACACACAGACCCCGGTGCTCAGCCTGAAACCCAACCGTGCCGGCCGGGCAGAGCACGGACTGCTGGGGTCTCCATTTCACTTCTCTAACCCAGCACAATCCCCAAGCCCTCCCCCTTCCCTTCCCTTTCCCCGAGGGACCCTATTATACCCCCCGATCTGTTCACACTCCTTATCCCTCTGCGTGTTTGCACACACTGCTGACCCAGCCTTTATCTGGAAGACATAAGGGTCTCTGTGTGGAGTTCCCACAAGGGCTATTAATCGCGTAGATGTCAGAGTCCCCCGGCCCCAAACCCTCCCTTCCTGCTCCTCCCCTCTTCTTCCCTCCCCCCGCCCTTTTTGTGCTCTCTGGAGATCAGAGGGAAAAAGAAGTTTCATGAAAATTCACACACACAACTTGCAAACTTTGCAAAATATGATCTGCTCCCCTGGGCAAGGTTGGTAAATGGTGTGATTTCTCCTAAAACACCAAATACAAACACACACACACACTGCTTCCTCCTAGGCAAATGGAGGAATTTCCTCGCGCAGCAAACAGAGAGCTGAACGCCTTGCCAAGATGGGGAAAGTTTGGCTCCTCATCCCAACCTGGATGGAAATCCCCCAGCTGGTACCTTTGCAACAAGCCAAACCCAAACGGCATAGCTGCAAATCCTTGGGAACGTGGGAACGCACAAAGCTGCATTTTAGCCTCAGATCCTTGTTGTGAGGCTCCAGAGAAGAGGTCCATCCAAATTTCCACCTTTCGTCCCCAACGCTACCATCTCCCTCCCCAAGGGAAACAAGAAGCCGTGCCACCAGCTCGATTCCCCACACCCCAGCGTTCTCGCTCCTACCTGAACCCGGGCCTCGGTGAGCTTGGTTCTCTGCGCCAGCTCCTCTCGGGTGTAGATGTCTGGGTAGTGGGTCCTCTCAAAAGCCTTCTCCAGCTCCTCCAGCTGCTCGGCGGTGAAAGTGGTCCGGCTGCGGCGCTGCTTCCGCTTCAAGGGCAGGTCTGGTTCGGATTCGACATCGGAGCCCTCATCCAGCCGGTTACCTGCGTGGCCAAGAGATGGGAAACGATGCTCAAAAAGCCATAGGGAAAAGGCTGTCGGGCATCCCAGGAAAGTAATCTCAGTTCTACAGTGATGGTGTCCATCAAAACACTCTGTCTACCTACAACATATCTACCAGTTTGCTACCACTGCCGTAGTTTCCTTCTATTATTTTTCCCCACGCTGTAAAAACTCAAAGTGGGAACTGGTTGCATGAAAGGGATGCTTCACAGTCCGCAACGATCACAGCAAAAGAGCTTCTAGTTGCTGCCTTATGTTATCTCAAGAAATTTCCATTTTTGGTTTGAAGTGACCACGTGTAAGTCTTGCACATTTTACATTGAAAATATGTAAGAACTGAAATAAGCGCATGAAGATTTCAATACATGATGTTTGCCTCCTGCAGTCTAATTTCCTCTTGTGTTCTTTTGAAAGATTAGTGTCTGATGTTTCCATTTTTTAAAGCACCTTGGAAAGGAAAAGAGAAATATTAGGAACTTCTACAGCTGGGAAAAACATTTCCAGCTCTGCTTCATCTCTGGGTTGGGCTGCCCACAGTACATGGTTCTTCTTCTCTTACTTTGCTGATTTCTGTGGTCATTTTGCAGACTCCTAGAGCACGAAGATGCCATGAAAGTCCTTTACCAAGGTCTAACCGGTCACCTCCTTCCTCCGCCTTCCCTTACCCCGGACCTCTGCCTTTCCCTTCTTGCACCCCAGGCCACATCTATCCCCTCCTCAGTCTCTTTGCTTTCCTCTCTCCTCCACAGCCAGCAGATGATGCCAGCTTTTCTTTGAACCAAGCAGGGCTTGCCGATAGCAAACGCTGTTTGCAGGATGCAGGAGGTGCTACCAAACAAGAAACCTAAGTAGAGCTGGAACAAGTAAGCACAGTTTTTAGGGTTGTTTTTCCCACCACGTTTACAGCCAGACCCAGTGGATTTTGGATGAGATGCACTGAGAACAGCTTTAGTGGTGTCTCCAGCATTTGCCAGCAGCCTCTCATGGAGCAAAGCTTGGGTTTCAAAGCTGTGTGCCTCAGGCTCTGGGCTAGGGGCTCCCCGCAGTGCAGATGTTGATGTATGGAGGATCTCAGCTAGGACAGAACTTTATGTCTGCCTTTGGGACAGTGAAAAATGGGCCACTGCTCCGTGGCATTGGAGAAGAAGAACATGATAGATGAAGCCTTTCAGCTAGGTGAGAGATCTGGCCTCTGTCACCTTTCCACTCCCTCCCATGAAAATAAGAAGATCATTACAAGTGCTTTTTTTTTTATCTTTTTTTTTTTTTGCCATTCTTAGCTGCTACCTTTCAGAATAACTGCACAGACACGAGGCTGAGAGCTAGGCTGCTCCTCTAGGTAAACCTCTGCTGGCTTAGGATTAGAAACAGGGCTCATCTTGACAATGAATTTCCCTTAGGTTGCTAACAGTGCAATCTCTTTTTGTTCAGCTCCTGTGCCATCGTCATCCCAAATCTCTCTTTTTCTTTTCGGAGCTGGGAATGGCAGCTGTGCCTCCCCAACAGCTGCTCCGGGGTGGTGGCAGCTTGAGGAGTAGGAGGCAAACCTCCCACCGGAGCTCGCTTGTTTATGCTGAGAAGATCCCAAAATGCCATCGCATTCGGCTTGCTGCAGTACAAAAATGCTTTTATGTCTCGGGGCTTCACAGCGAGGACACAGTGTTAGAGCTGAGCTAACTCCAGTTGGGCTGGAGTCAGAGAAACCCCATTGCAGAGTGATCTGGGGGGCAAAGCCTCAAGGCTCTCCCTCCTTCCAGCTCTGGTTTATCACTGCGTAGAGCCTTCACACACATTATGTTTTCAGATCATTTGTTCACCATTGACTTCAGGCGAGCAGCATCTTTCAAACATTTTAAAGACACTTTTACAGTAGGAATTTGTAACTACGGTAGCTTTTCGGTTAGGTTTCAGGGAAGGTCGGGAATCTTGAGTGGTTTAAAAGGAACATCTGTACTTGAGAAGAACAGCCCTGCACATCTGCACCCCAGATGATCTGGGGCAGGTAGGAGCACATCTGGACCTCAGAGAACCGTGCTGTGCAAAAGCACATCTGGAAACCTACAGCAGGCAGTAAATTTCTTGAAGTCGATCGCTGAAGTCACTGGCTGTTATTGGTTTAATTAGTATCTTTTCTTCATAATTGACACAAAAAAGGACAGAGGTGTGTTTTGGACCAGAATGTGATGGCCAGTGTGAGGGGGAAGGCAAATACACAGAGTTAAGTATCACCTATCTCTGCAGCAGAGCATATTTCTGTCTATTTAGAACACATTTCTATAGGGTTGATATACATTCATTGTAGCAACTTGCAGCCTGTGAGCTCTTCAGCACGGGAGTTGTGACATTTATCACCATGTTTCACACCCAGTGCAATGAGCCCCAATCTGCTTGGCAAGCACTGTGGTGACAGCAAAGCCAAAGGGACTTTTTAAGGTTTAACCCTTCTCCACTTGATAGAAATGTTGTAATACCTACTACAGCCCACTGCTTTCTTGGTGCAGCTGCTTACATAGTATACAGCAAGGCTGGGATCCTGCAATTCTGCACGTGAGGAGAGTCCAGATCCCTGATTTGGGCACAAAGTTTTGGGAAAGGACAACCAATTGTCATCAGTAACAATCTGTCCTGCTCACAGCAGCACTGGTGGCTGTGCTGGCCATCACCCTGGCTACAGGGCTAGAAGGAGAGAGAGCCAAACATCAATGGATGTAACACTCTCTATCCACAAGACTCCCAGCAGCTCCCAGCTGGCATTATCTCTGTTTCACAGCCGTGGCAGGGATGGAGGAAGTCACCCACCTACGGTCACCCTCTGAGTCAGGAGCAAAGCTGGGAAAAGCAGCCGCAGCTCCCCGTGCCAAGTCCAAGGCTCCAGCAGCCCGACTACAAAGATGAAACCAAGAGAGCAAGAAAAATCCCAGGGCACGCCTGGAACCAGCTGGTCTCAGTACAGTGCAGCTGCTGCTGTCAGCCACAAATTCACTGAATAATACAGAAAGTCCTTTGGCTGAGGTAGACTGCAGTATGAGCCTCTAGTGCATCCCTCATATCAGGGACTATCCCTTACCTGCCCAGCACACGACCCAAGGATCAAGCAAGTCTTTTCCATTCCTAAATGGCTGAAACCTGCTGGACAAACCACTGCCATATTCTCTGTGAAATTTCTATACAATGAGAAGGTTCACAGAGCTGCAGGAGTAACTCAAGGCAACCTCCCTTGCTAGGCAAACGCAGGGGGATCCATCCAAGACCTAACACTTTGTTTCTTTCCCCATATATGCAAAAAACAGATGCATAGCACTACCAGCAGCACGAGCGGAGGGAGAGACCCAGCTTGCAGCCTCCAGCACAACGGGGCTACAGTCGGAGCAGGAACAGTCAGCACGTGTTGGCAGTGTTTTACACTTTCTCAGCACGGACAGCAGTGAGCACCCTGTAAATAAAATGGTGGAGAAGCACCTGGCAGCAGCTTCGTAGCGATCACTAATTGTGATGAAGGATGGGAAGCAGCTAGCTGTCCGCTAACAGCTCCCCCAGGTATTGCACTGGCTGACAGCAGAAAGAAAAGAGCACAACGGAGAGGGGAAAGTCTCACAGGAGGACAAGCCAGAGAAAAGGAAAAACTAAGAGAAAAGTGTGCATATTACAGGACACACTGATCCCAGCTCTGTTTTTCCAAGAGCAATTCAATCTTCATGATTTAGCACAACTGCTCTGCAAAAGAAGAGAAAACCCAAACCACTGCAATCTCTTTGCTTTGCAGTACTCTTGGAGATAAATGTTATTTTCATTCTTCTCTGCTGAAGTTTAATTTGCCAGTGTGAAAATTCCCAAATTCTTTCCTCTGTTTAGAGGGTTCTCATGCAAGAGAAGAGCAAAGACCACATGAAGGGACTTGCCAAAGGTTTGCATGGACCAAGTCCCACATCTTTATGGAGGATGAACTGGGGAAAATTGAACCATTCTGGTTTATTCTCTCCATGGAAAGAAGTGTGCCCAGAGCACGTGTGCAGGTATGCACACAGGATGACATAGGACAGGTGACAAATATACGCCTGGACTTGTCCTAAACCCATTCTAGCATGAGGAAATGTGTAAATTAGGGCCCACAAATCCAACATTTCTGAATAATGCTGCCAGCTCCGGTTGGGGTACAATTAGCAGAGCTCTCAGGAGGGGTTTGAAAGGAACAGAAGTGGACTGGGGCTGGAGGAAAGGAATAAGGAAAACCCTCCGCAATTATGGACGGGGTTTGTCCTCCCTTTGCTGCCTCCCATCCTCCCCCTCTCTCCTCTCCAGCTCCATTCACTGCTTCTGGGCGCCTCTTAGCCCTGGAGTTAAATTAATCAACAGGATTAGGTGGAATCGGCCACAAGAAGACCCTCCAGGCTCCGACTGAGCCCTTGATGCTCCACAAGGACCTGCTGCCTTGTCTTGAAGCACCTTGGTGCCGTCTGGAAGGATTGGCAGACAGGACCAGACATGAAAGCGCATTCATTAAAGTGGGGATTGGATTTTGTCGGAGGGGAAAGGGAAAGCACACATGCTCTCCTTCAGTATTTCTCATCTCTTTGTCACCCTCTCTCTCTCTCTCATTTCCTCTCCTCTTTCTCTCTTGCTTCCAGCTGCACCATTCTTAAAATTAAATGTGTGTTGGAGAGGAGAGCTGAAGAAGGGGGAGGGAATGGTTTTATGGATGGCTCAGCTGTACCTGCACTGTTTGTGCTGCAGTCAGCTTCGGCAAACCCACCCAGGCACTGCTGGAGCAGCGGGGATGCTCCACAAAACCAGGGCTGGAGGTGACAGCTGGGAAGCTACAGCAGCCACAGGGAAACTTGTGTTGGATGGCACAAGAGAGGAAGGCAAATCTCCCTTTGGGGGTCTCAATGAGATCAGAGTATCCCCATGTTACAGCCCTGTGCCAGGTCCTCCCTTGCTCACAAAGCTCTCCATCCACCAAAGCTGTCATCTTTGGTTCTCCAACAATTAAACATACTTTTTCTAACCCTGTATACACCTGAACTTCAGGTCAGGCTATTTTATGCTGGAGGCTCTCAGTGGCCTTGGATGATGCTTTTGCTGCTTGACACTGCCTTAATAATCAGAGCCACATTGCCACAAGACAGAAAGGATGTTCCCATCTCACAGATGGAACTCTCTCTCGACTGTGGACACAAAATAATAAACCAGGAAAGAGATCTGCATATCTCCATTACAGCCACAATGCTATCCTATTCAATCCAGCTCTGTTTTCAAGCCCTCACACTGTGTTTAGCAGGTAGAGGCTGCAGCAGGCCACAGCACAGATATGTGATGCTGCTATTTCTTGCTCTGTTTTTCCACCTGCTTGTGCAACTAGCCTGATGTCAGCACTCAGAATATTGTGGCAGTAAGCAGCTTTTCTAAGCTGTTGAAAACAAAAGTGTTCGTGCACCTGAGCAGACTGCATAAACAAATCTATCTTGGCTAAGGAGACACAGTGGTGTCCAAGTCATAAAGGAAAAGGAGTCCATAAGTCAGAAAGAGGAGTCCTAAAACTAACTAATTATGTACCTCAGAGCCTGTATCCCAGCAGGACAGACAGAGGGTGAGCTTCTGCCCAGTGCATTAACAGCAGAGCCTCTGGGGAGAGCAAAGTCAGATGAGGACGTAGCAGAGGGCTCTGCTGCTGATCTCAGCCTAGTGCATGTTGGAGCAGGGAAGTGGGAGGACACACATCCCAGAAGCCAGCTGGCATCCCAGGTGGGATAACGAGGATCAGTGGGATGCAGCCATTTATTCAGAGCATGGCCCCTGTGCTGGAACTGCAGCCAGCAGCTTCAGAAGCAAGAGCTGAAACTCTCCCTGACTTCGTAGCATCTGCCTTTCCCTCTGGCAGAAAGCAAACAAAACCCATCAAAATGCAAACAAGACTATGGAAAGCCTGAGAGAAGGAGAGAGACAGTGGCAGCATCACAGGCACAGAATTGTATTGCCTTGATTTTTCTTTCTAACATGAAAAGCAGAACAGCCTTTTCTCTCTCTTCTTGGAAAATGATGAAGTCTTGAGTTCACAATGAGAAAGAGATGAGTATTTGTGTGCAGAATAACCCCCACTCACCTCCAAGCCCACTCAACAGCAGGTGGGACTGCAAGAAGGGGACAGAGATGTTTCAAATTCATCTCTCATCCCCCTGCCCCTGTCCAAGCACATTCCCAGACACACACAAAACCAATAAGCGACGCAGCACATACAATAAAGCTTGAGTTTCCCCCTCCCTCCCCTTTCTAACCTGTAAACTCCCCATTCCCCAGCATTTGCTCGTGCCTGTGCAGCTGTATTACAGTTTAACATAGTTTAGAGGGCTGCGGTGTGGAGCAGAGGCAGAAAACGAATCACATAATAGTTGATATGCGTTTTAATCAAGTAATTCGGCCCAAGCAGAATGATAGTGCCTGTTGGTGGGGTGCCCTTGAATACCAAACAGACCGGGTAGCAGGCCTAGGAAAATGAAAAAGTCATTTACAGCTCAGCTGGGGACTGCAGTGTTCAGCAAAGCATTAGCGTGGGGACCTTAGGAGATAAAGGTTTGGGTGGTTTTTTTTTATTTTTTATTCAGGCACTGAACTGGCCAGCTGTAACCAAACCATAGACAGAGGTAATGTCCATTACGGGCTTTACAACTTGGAAATAATATTCACAATGGAGCTGATGCACATGAACAGGGATGCAGGCAGAGAGAGTTTCTGCCTATGGGGAATACAGACAGGTGGGTGTCGAAGAGAGAGATGTTCCCACAGCTAGATAATTCCCTCATCACGTCAAGATCCAAATAAGCACAATCTTTTGTGGAAAGAGAAGCTCTAGGAAGGAGGGAGAAAGGAAAGCTGGTGGTTTAATAGATGAAAAGGGAGCACATACAAAAGGTGCCCATCTGCAGACACCTCCCCACGCATGGGTGATGGACACAACGAGAACCACTCCACAATTCTGGCTTAGAACAGCAGTCTGATGATTTCTTCAAGTCCAAACCCCAAGGGTTCACCCTGGAGGGGTCCCCATTCACGTGCTGGGCTTGAAGACATGAAGATGAGATCTGGAGCAATATGTGAAGTTTTACCTGGTTCTGGCTGTCCTACCAACCCAACTCAGACTGGTTTGGGGCTTATTTTTCATGTGGGAGTATCTCCATGATATACAAAAGTGTCTCTGAACAAGACAAACTTCTTGGTTAAGGTGCCAGCTTCAGATGCACAGGGGTCCAAAATTCACATCCACTTTCCATTATACAACCTCTACATCTCCTTGAATAAGCAACTTCTGGGCTTAGGTCTAGCCAGGTTCATAGGCGCAAATGCCAATGGGCTTTGGAAAGAAAAAGCTAGAGGCTCTGTTTTTCTGAGGAAAGCCATCCATCACTGAAAGCGTCTTGCCGATACGGGGACTTGCACTGAGCAAAGGTGCAGCCAACAGCTCTCCTCTGCACTCCTCTTCGCGTTGACCGTAGCTGTCCCGGGTAACCCTGTTCAGGCTGAGTACAGACCTTTGCCTTGAAGCTGGAAGTTAAGCTAGACGAAGGCTTTTCTAACCTCACAGAGGAGCAGGAATTGCATCCTTAACCAGCTGACCATCCCTGATCCATGCCAAACTCCCCTGTGGCTGCACACCAGTGCAGTCCCAGTAAAAGACAAGAAGCTGTACTCATTTATCAGGGTGGAGGGATCTGGCCCTGGAGGCTCCATCTACTCTGCATGTGAAAGTGATGAGAGACACCGGGGCCCCAGCAGCTCCTACTGCAAGGGAAGGTCTGGCAGCACGGGTACCAGCTGCAGAGCCCCCATGCAAAGACACATGGTCCCAAAAAACACAACAAAACACAACACACTCTGTTGCTTGCGAGCAGCGAACAAAACCAAATCATCCAGAACATTTGGAGAAAGATAGGGAGGGAGGGAGGGAGAAAGAGAGCCTACGTCTCCAACAGCCTTTGTTAATTCCCAGCACTGCTCTGAACATAAACAGATGGAATATCCATCAACTCCAGTCGTCTTTTCTTTTCTTTCAACTTTTTGCTAGTTCTCGCCTCCCTGCCCCCTCCACCCCTAACACTCTTTCTTCTGGCTTTTGTTTGGCCTTTTAAAGAACCCCGAGGTAATGAGGCCTGCCCCAACTCCCCAGCACATCTGTGAAGTCCATAAAAGGCCCCTTTTTCACTTCAATATTCATAGCTGCGTGTTTGTGGCAGGCGCGGGATCGAGCGGAGGGCTGCGCGAGAGAGGCTGCAGGGGCTTGCTGGCTGCTCCACTTGAATTGAAACGATGCAGTCAGAGAGGCGTCCATAGTGCTCCCAAAAATGGGAAGGAAAGGGAAAACAGCTAGGATATAGGGGAAAAGGGAAGGGGCCCTGAGAGGAAAAGGTCTGTTCACTTTATCTGGAGTTTTCCTCTTTTCGCTTCCTTCCCTTTGCAGATTCACCTCTCCAGATCCCTTAAAACAATTTGTCAAAGACAGAAGGGAAGTCAACGGAGCAGAGCAAACACATCCCACTCAAGGGTCTGAGCTGCACAGAACTGCACGTGGATACCTGGGGTGCTGGAAGTGTTAAGGTGGGGGTTCTGATCCTTTGACAGCTGCCCTGACTTGCACATCAAAGCAGCAGGCCAACCCAGGTCAAGTCACCAGCTCTGCAGTGTAGGATGCCAGGCACTCTGCCCAGGCAAGGGCTGGTACATGCATGGCACCTGGGGCTTCTCATTAGGTGACCAAATGGTGACAGCACACGCACACGTTCATCTTTGCACTGGGCTATGCACTGTGCTGTACATCACAGCCCCAAGCATCGTGCAGCCTCTCCCAGCTCTCAGCCCACGCTCCAGCAGTGTGTGTTTTCCCCCAAGCATCCATGACATCACAGCTGCTCTAATAAGGGGGTGAACCTCCAGGAGCTCATTTCACCAGCTGGACTCCTCATTCTGAGCACAATGTAATATCTAACCGCTCCCTGCGTGCGTTCCGACCACCCTCTGAGGGTGCCTGGGGGTACAAACACCATAATAGAAAAGATACCACACTACTCAAACACCTTCATAAAAACAGCTCAGATCCGTGGGAGTGAGACTCTGAACTGCCCAGAGGTGCTGGGCTCCGTTTTGCCCTTATACCTCTTAGGAATGTGTGCATCTACCCCAGCTGCAATAACCTTGTCCTTATCCTATTCCAATATCTTTTTGTTCAGAATTTTCCCCAAAGCTGCACATGAAGCACTGTACTGATGTCTCAGATATCAAAAGCAAAATTTACCTCCCTCCAGATCTGGAGTGAAATCCACTTGGTACAGCACACTGAGCACATCATGCATGCACAGGTGCACAAACCTGGGTTTCACAAATCCTCTGCCCCGCCCCAGCTTCATCCTGGCACAGCTCAACGTACCTGCAGTGCTGCCCTCCCTCCTGTCCCTGTCCTGTCCCCATGTGCTCTGCCAAGACATCTCAATCCTGGCTGATAGCTGTCTTGCTATTCCTACCCTGGGGTCCCTGCACAGCCCTATCACACCGCTCCTATGTCCCAATTTGCAACACCCTCTTTTATTTTCATCCCCATCCCCTACGTAGCTCTGCCAATGACCCTTAATCTTGTCCTGTAGTTTCTCTGCTGTTCCAGCCCTGGCCTCCCTGGCTGGATACATCAAGTTAAAGACCTTTCAATATAAGACTCTTTCAGGAAAGATAAACAAATTTAACCTCATAAACCTTTCCCAACCCTGAAAAACCAGCCCGTGAGAATGAGGCACCAGAGACCACTTAACCACACATGAGAAACACATTCCTCCTGCTGTTTGCAAGCCCTGCTTCATTTATCTGCATGTCAGAGCAACTGCCTGAAGCCAAGAGGTGTGCGAGAGTGGGCACGAGCAGCTACTTTGCTTCCTTTGCTTTGCCCTCTACCATGTCTGTGCAAACAGAGGGATGCAGTCAGAGTCATTAGGGCATGTGTCTTGGGAGAACGCCTGATTTTGTTTCCCCTTTGCTGCTTCCTTCCCCGAGTCCTTATGCTTTGATGTGTGCGTGCATCCTCTTGCTTCACTGCTCCTTCCACTGCTTCTCTGTTCTCTCTACTGCACTCCTGCTTGCTCCTGTCTCTCTGCTAACACCCATCCCCTGTCTACTTTTCTCCCAATGCACACAGACAAGGCTTTACATTAATTCCAGCCCGCGGAGAGAAAACCAAAGTACGTGACTGTAAAAAGCCCCGGGAGAAAAAGGCCCGCGAGCAGAGCGTGCCCCTCGTCAAGTTGGCCAACAGCAAACCGAAAACGTGTTGAGAAGCTGGAGTGTGACATTCGCCTGCAATTGAACCCCTCTGCTTGTCTCTCTGCTCGCCGAGCTGGGAGAAGAAAGAGAAGAAAGAAAAGTATAGGGAGGAGAGAATGCAAGTGACAGAAAGAAGGATTGAATGAAGGAGCGAAAAGAAAGAAAGATATCCCTGCGCCGCTTGGTCCTTTATCAGCCCTGTCATCTGGTGCAGGGCCCTGTGAGCATTGTCTCACCTTGGACAAAACAAAAAGGCGTTTTTGTGCAGATTCCTTTAGAGCTGCCAGAGCCCGCACCTTAGGGGGTCGCTGAAGGCTGAATGTGCAGCTGACAGCCCTGCGCAGCCCGATGTGATATCAATAAACTCCGACACGTCAACTCTTCAGCACAGCTCATGTGGAAGGTACGGCTTGAATATTAAAACCTCCAGCGGCCGGGAAATAAGCTCGGGGCAGAGAGGGGGGAGGAGGTGGCTCAGAGCAGGACAGGGTCGGTGAACGAGGGGGCTGCGGTAGCACAAGCTAGGGGGCAAGGCAGCCAAAAAAAAGTGTTACAGATCTGCTACCTGCTGTCTGAGAAACTGCTCAGTGTCTTTTCGCTTTTCTTTTTGGCCTTGATGAGGACAAGTGGCACATAGATCCTCTCTGGGTCCTGGGATGGGGATTCTCTGCTGGGAACTGAGCTGGAAAGGAGTTCAGAAGCCAAGGAGAATCTGAGCTCACCTGCTCAATATCACATCCTGCTCGGTGGACATTTGCTTCAGCTATTTGTGTACAAGGCAGCAAACATCCTGCCTCTTCACACACTGCTGTTTATTATATGATGCTGCTGAAAGGCATCAGCCAGTGGCAAGGTCTCAGCCGTGCTGCTAGCAAAGCTTCCAGCCCAGGGTGACAAGTGCTTGTTTTGCTGATGGGATGCTGAAGCACGGTAGCAACGTTTCGCCCTTTCCAACATCATAAGAAGATGCTCCCCAAGAACAGGCACAGCATCACGATAAACGCACTCATGCTCATTCATGCCTTTTAGCATTGGCTGCAAAATGTTTTCTCTGCTGACACTTTCCACCAGTGTGTTCCAGAGTGAACGTGTCCAGCTGAGACAGAAGAGGCAGCTCACACCCTCAGAACTCACCTGTGTTAAGCTCAGAGCCAAGCCAGGCTCTCTGAAGACTACATAATATCCACGGCTCCATTTCCACTCAGATCACAGCTACAAAGTTTTAATTTTGCTGCAAAGGATAGGACATATTTTTCCTGAATTAAATACCTGCAGCCTCAGATGCACATCACTCTAGAAGGGGATCAGCCCCAACACCAGGAGCAGAGCTGTGCTGAATGTGTCCTTCAGCCCTGGTGAAGGCAGGACAACTGTCACCTGAGGCCACAATCAGAAAAACTAAGTTTCAAAGTCCAGCACCAGCCCTACAGAGCAGTTTTTCCGGAGGTAGATAACTACACACGCATGACATTCTGTGGTTTTTATCTGCCAAGAATTTTCAGGATACATGACTTCATTCTTCAGCTATTTTAAAATATAACAAGGGATCTTTCAGGGGCTTGCAATGATCTCTTTCCCTCCGGGATTGCGATCCTATGAGGCAACTGTGCCTTGACAGACACGCAGCAGAAGCTGAAACCCTTCACAGCTACTTCTTGCTTAGGAATTCAAGATGAGGAGCAAAGTAAAAATATTTCCCACCATCATTAAAGCAGAAGGATGTGTTCAGCAGAGCTCTGGTTTTGCCTGTTGGTCACTGATGGGAACAGGTATGTTTGTCACTGGATCTACTTTGGTTAGAACTGTGCAGATCTTGAGATTTTCAGTTTGCCTGTTAAATTCCCCAAATGCAGGGGTGGGAGAGTGCTGCAGGATAACCTTAAATAATTTCTGTTTGACTGAGCTCTTTGGATTTTTATTTCTTTTTAAATGAACAAGAGATTTTAATCTCAGATAGTAGAAACAGTTCAGCAGGCCTGAAATGAACAACCTTGCTTTGTTTTCAAATGATATGATTAGACTTTTTCCATTAAGAAATTTAACATTTCAACATGAAGCTGGGATTTGAGAAGACGTTGAAAACCTCTTGGATCTTTTGATTTCCTTCCCATGTGTGGCTGATGGCCCTGGGATCTTTGCAGAAGCCTCCAGCCCTGCTTTAGTTCAATGTTGAGCATTCTGTGCCTGGCAAAGGGCAAAGCTATGACAGCCAGGAGCTGGTACCACGTTGTTTGAGAGAGAGGACACAGATCTTGGTGTTGTTCATATTTGGCCAGAAACAGAAGCACCACTCAGAAATATTAATGGTCTTCAACCTACCGCAGGGTCTGGCTGTGGCAGATAATAAGCAGCATCAGCATCTGTTTCTTAAGCTGGACAAACATTAAGAGGAGTTTATAAGGTCTCTGACATCAAACAGTTGGTTCCCAATGACTACTGCTGTGCAAATGTGAGAGCATTTTGTGCCTGGTTCTCTGGAACCTATGTGGACACATGCAATCTCCCACTCAAAAAAAAAGAGACAGAAACCCAAAGAAACCTACTGGAAAACCAAGCAGCCAAGTGCTACAAGAAGGAAATTCCCACTCTCAGCTTGAACAGACACAGCAAGTGCACAAAGAGTCACAAGAAAAATATTTTTCCAGCAACTGATGAGCCCACATGAGAACCACTCCAAGGGGCTCGGTAATACGTAAGTTAGTTCCACGCCGTGCACAGTTTTGAAAGCTGAGCACTGACCATGCAAAAGCCTAACCCCTTTCATCCACCCCTTCTTCCCAACCAAATTTTACAGACCAGAGAAAATTAGCTGGAATGTTTAATGAACCTTTTGATATTCATACTTCTTCAGCTGGTAAATAATTTCATTCTGCACGCCGAGGACATTCAGGGTGCAAGCATGGAGATTTTCCTCTTGGGATAGAGCAAGTTGGCTTAGCTAAATTAAGAAATTACCTCCCTTGAAATTTGAAACACTTCAAAAATGCAGTCGCCTGCATTGTCCAGATTCTCTGTGTTTCGGGGTGTGAAGCATTAACTGTTGCATGGATTTCTGTAGTTCCTTTGGCCCATACCTAGGGCTAGGTGGGGGTTTTGCACTGTGCTGAAGCAAATATAGACAAATGATGGCAGAAGGATCAGGCAAGGGAAACAGATGATGGCAGTTCATTTTACAGGGCTGTCAATACTGGAAATAAAAGGTGGAAGACGTGGCTCCCAGGTAGCTGCTGGGTCCATTGGTAGATCTTTTTTAGATTATGACACTCCCCAAAATTCACAGCTTGGTCCAATTCCCCACACATTGCTAGACATGCTGCGTAACTCCTGTATCAAGCCCCAAACTCCTGGTTAGGTGAAAACATTCCTTTTTGAAAGACATCACTTTGCTGAATATCACCTACAGCTCTAACACATTATTCACGTAATTGATTAGCCTGCCCTTCTTACTTCAACACTTTCCTCCATGCCTAAAGATTTCCATTTCATGCTTCAAAAATCCCAGACAGAACAAGCTCTTGGGCTGCACGAGTTTGCTGGACAACCCCAGAGCTGCGAACAGCAGTAGCAAAGCAGAGCCCTCTACTAAAAAGCAAGCAGAGAACTCAGATGTCACCTAGCAAATGCAATGGGTCAGCAAAGGTCTCCAATCAAAGGTGCCCTTTGGAAGCTGGAGTGTTTATTTGTTTTGCTGGATGTTTTCTAAACAGACAAGCCAACATTAAAACAACTTGCACACTGTAAAATAAACCATGCTATGGGACGGTCAGAAGAATAAGCAACAGACCCAGAGGTGAAACCTCAGTAAACTGCACGCCAAAGAGCTGGACATTGGATATTAAATTTAACCCTGGGCATGCTGTGGTTTTGGGGAGAAACCCCACCGGGATATTCAAGCGTTGGGCTCCAGCCGGCAGCAGCAGGAGCTGAGCCCCATTCTGGGAATGGCAGGGCTGCCCCGGGTCACGTAGCCACCGTCCCACTCCCCACTGCGAGGGGCCCCAGCGCTGGATATTTGCAACCGGCTTTAGCGTCACAGTGGGAGCTGGAGAGGACTTACCAGCCCTTTGTGCTGGATACGCTTTTCGGTCCAATGCTGCCAGCGCTATCGCTATTAGAAATGCCACCAGAATACAGGATAGATTTTCCACTCCCTTCTCATCCATTATCTTATCTGTCTGTATTGTCCCCTGTTCGGTATTGGGCTCAGGGACAGCTGACACACACACAGACACAACTCAAGAAGTTCCAGCAAGCCTTGAACCTCGTCGCGCGGGCCATGACTGCGTCTTTTAAAGGCACGCTTTGCACACTGTGTCTCTGCGATCTGCGCGAGATGCTGATATTTCTGGGAAAGACTTTCAAAGAGCTACACTTGCCTTGCACCTACTTAGTATTAGGTGGAGGCACCCATCTCAACCCAGCGGAGACTCAGTGCTCCCTTTGTACCTACAAACAATCTTCGCCTCACTGATTGTGAAAGATTCTGCCTTGTGCTGACTCCATGGGAGCTTTGTCACGCTAGGTGCTGCATGGAGCTGTGAAAACGCATGGTACCTGCTCCACAAGATAATATTGGCCAAATCCAGCACACACATCCTTTGGGAGCTGGGTTAAAAACGTTTGCATGCTGCCTAAGTTCATTTAGTTCATAACCATCCGGAGCCAACCTCAGAAAACTGGTAGGAACGACACAGATTTTTCTTTACTACAAGTGCAACCTAACATTTATATTATTTTATTTTCCTGCAGAATTTCACTTGGACCAATTTCACACCCAGACGCGAGATTTTCCCTCCCCAAAACTGAAGTTTCCATTAAGAACCATGTGCCATGTATCAGGTGCATATCTTTGGTATTAAACATATATCTATCTGTCTCAGTATTTACAAAAATAAGAATGTTTAGGCTCAGAAATTACAGCATTTAGATTTAAAATATGTTTGTAGTCCATAGTAACGTCACATTAAAAGAATCCCTTACATCTTGTTATCAGTTTTCATAAAACTTAACCTACGATCTTCGGATTGGAATCCACTCTAAACACTTGGACTTCAAAGTTTTTGTTGATGGCACTCAAGATTATTTCCCAAACCTGCACAATGTCACCCTCTGCTGACACATTCAATAGAAGTTTTTATAACAAAAGAGATATAAGCGGTCAATTTAACCCACAATCCTGGCTCTGACGGTTCCCAATGGCAAATACTTCCCAACAGAGACGTAGGCTGCCCTGTAATTATCTCCTACACCCGTCACCCAGCAGAAGCAATGATGATCTTCCCAATGCCAATTAACTCATGGCTGACTTGTGAAAAAAGAAACACATCACCTTCTTCATTAAAAATAGTTATTTATGTTGTAGGATCAGCCTGTGGCAGTACCTAGAAGTTCATACATCTTGAATCTGAAAACCTGGGCTGGAAAAGGTCTCCCATAAACCACACGGAAATCAACATTTTAAGGATAATTACAGAAATTAAAAAAAAAAAAAGATGAAAAATCCTACAAACTCTGCATTACTTGCTAGGAAGATTCTTCTCTGAGAATTGAAAGTCTGAGAGGAATTAGAAGCTATCTAAACAAGGTCATGAATAACTATTATTTGTTAGAAAACCTTTTATATTCATGAGATGAGGCCAAAATCCCCTCTTCTATCTTCACCCCTCCTTGGCTTGCTGTGCAGAAGCACTTGCAAGATTGTTTTAACATTTTGTCTGTTGACACACACACAAAAAGCACTGATTTGGCACTTTCTAAGTCCTGTTCCATAAGCTTCAATTTGAGATAGAAATTACACTCCAGTGTTTTCATCTGGTACTTTCCAAGCTCAAATGGTCAGGTCAATTTAAATAGAGCAATACGTGCAACTTACTAGCAAAGGCATGCACCTAAATAAAGATGCTGGAAAGCATGGTAAAGGCTAATAAACACTATGTAACAATAACATATGGACCATCTACTACACTTACTTACACTGTGTATGATACCTTAAGGGGATGATAGCTAGATCTGGGTTGCCCAATGCACAAAAAAGGCTGCATCTGTATTTCCATCTCACATATCCATCCCCAGGAACATTCCCCATAGGCCATGGACAGTAAAGAAGACACAGAAGAGGCAAGATATTTTGCTGTGCTCCAAAAGACCATGAAAAGGGAGATGTGGAGAACAGAAACTGGGCTGGAGTAACAAAAGGAATAAATATGTTACAGGTATGTGAAGGAAATTGCATCTCCGAGGTTCTTTGTGAACTCTGAGTGTTTTTGACAGAGATATTTAGAGCACTCATTTTGCATCGTGCTGTATTGTCAAGCCAGGGAGCTCCATGCTGGTGCATTGTAACAGAGAAGTAGGATTTACCCTAATAAATGATCTGGAGACCACGGAAGTTAGAGAGCCTCCTTCCAAGGCAGCTGTCACATGTCAGGTGGGCAGAAGGGCAGTGGTCAACAAATGAGAGGTGACTTTCCCTCTTAACCTGAAAATGGTCACTAGATAGAAGAGAAAGTGAGAACGATCGAAGGCAAGAAATGTGGTTTCATCAATATGGTGGTGCCTCAAAGTGAAACAGCAAGGGACAAAAAAAAAAAATAAAACAACTCTGGATGTTGCTGGGGGATGAGATCATCTGTCACCACAGGCCAAGCTGCCCTGAAATAAACAAACACTGGATTGTCTGTTGGGTGACTGAAGGTCTTTTTGGGTGCCCATAGGGATGGCAGCTCGTGCCGATGGGCAGAGCACTCACTTTCCTACTGCTCCTTCTGCTAAACCAGGGATAATGAAGTCATAGAGCTCACCAAGAAGGCAAGGAGGTTTTTCCCACCTCCTCAGCCACTCCAGCTCCTCTGAAACAAACCCAACAACAACAAAGCCAGCCTTCTTTCGCTATTTTTGTTGGAGAGCCCCCCCAGCCCCTCCCTCCCTATGGATCTGCTGCTAATCAGAGTCGTGTAAGTTTGTTGTACACCTGCCAAACGGTTGCACAGGACCAGGAGCCAGCTCAAGTGGATGTTTTCCTGGAAAAGAGAGGCTGCAAAGGCAGCGAGTGCTGCAGCACCTGAATGCCATGGCTGGAAACGCAGCAACAGCCCTGCACACCACCACCCTTATGCCAGGCACGTCCAACCCACAGTGCTTTACACCATCGTGCTAGCAGGAGGAATAAATGAAATGGAGAAGAATGGAAAAGCACAAAAAATGCCTTTGGAAGCTGTTAAAAAGCAAAACTCAGCCCCTGCAATGTGCTCTGGGGAGTGCAGTGGAGGCTGAACTTAGCGCAGCGCTTACTGTGTGTTGCTATTATTGCACTCATGCCTGCAAAGCATGGCCATTTGGGCCATAGCAGTGCCAGGGGCTGTATGAATGTACAAGCACAGATGTACAAAACAAGAAATAAGCACAAAAGAAAGCTGAACTGACACCACCAAACTGTGAGCAGCGCTAGGCCACGCCACCTGCTCTAGCTCCCCACAGGTGAGGGGTGAGCTCCCATTGGCTATCTGCCCTGCAGGCCCACCCCCTGTGGGGAGCTCAGCCAATCAGGACTGAGCAGCACAGATGGGCCTCACCTGGGTGTGGTGGAGGCACCAGCAGCAGGAGGTGCTGCAGGTGCCTGGCAGCCATTTTGTGAGGGGCTCAGTGGGTGTTGCTGCAGGGCCTCAGTGCTCACTGGGGCCTGGAGAAGGGCTGAGGGGGCTGAAAAAGGGCTTTGAGGGTAGAGAACACTCCATTTTCCTTCAGCTGAAAGAAGGGAGGACTCTGCTCCCCTCCAGCCTGAAGGCAGAAAGGAGCCGGGAGTGCCTGAGGAGTCCATTTGCTGTCAGGGAGCAGAGGGCGGCTGCACATGTGGGGCTTGGTGATCTCTGAGATTTGTGAGGAGATTTGAGAAATGATTCAAAAAGGGTAAAATAAATGGGGGAGAAAAGGTAGGGTGGAGTCCAGGGAGTTATAATGAGGGTAGATTACACAGGTCCTTCTGCAGAAAGAGGAGGATTTTGGTGTCAGCTTGAAAAGAGAGATGCTGGCATAAGGGCTTGAGGAGAAGATGGTTTTAGCAGCATAACTCTGAATAACCAAGAAGCTGGGGATGAAGAAACTGAACAGCAAGAAAAAAAAAAGAGACTTTGTAGGTCATCTCCTGCATACGTCCATCAGCCCAAGGCTGTTCTTGCCAGTGAGAATTTTTCCTGCAAAAGTTGATAGTTCAGTTTAAGTCCTAGCACTTTCCCTAGTGCCATAGGAGAGGGAAATCCAGACATTCCGACTTCACTAAGTCCTAAAATATTTTTTTTTCCCCTCTATCCCTATTTCTTTTGATTCAGACAAAACTGCCTCTGAAGTTGAGTGGACCAAATACGAGGGCATTTACTCAAAGCTCAATTCAGATGTCACTGGGGGTAAATCTCCATAATGCCAGCTGGCGCTTGCTTGAGTGAGCATCATTACTCCTAAGTCAGCCGCCCAGGAAAATCTGCACCAGACCCACAGGAGGTGGCCCTGCTTGGGCTGAAGTGGCAAAACCTGACATTGAGAATGGGCTTCAGCTCCCTACACCATCCATCGCAGATTTTGATGTAATTTGGGAGAAGTGTTTGCTGGCTAAAGCGTGAGGAGCAGCACACTCGCTGGTGGAATTCACTTTGCAATGTTCTGGTCCTGAGGCTGAGCAAGCAGCTTTCTCTGTAAATTTTACCAACGAAGACAACCCCATTTGTATTGCAGCATCCCGATCTGGTCCATTGAGCTGTCTGCGGAGAGCGTTAATTGTAATTTACGGAGGCTAAATTCCTGATAGTGAGCTAAAATCGAGGGCTTTGTTGAAATGAGCGGTCCGCTGGTTTAGAATGGTTAAAAATATGTCTCGCGGGCTGCTACCGACTGAGTGAGATGTACTCGGTCTTTTTTTCACTCTGCAGGCAGGACCCCGTGCTTATTTCTTCCAGCTTAAACAGCATAGGACACATTAAAACAGAACAAAGCAAAAAGCCCGAACCGAAAACCTCGATAGTAGGAGGGGGGGAAAAGTTAGCGAAAACTCAATGAAGGCAACAGCCGTTTCTTCCCGCCTCAGGTCTGATTCAATCAGGTCTTTCAAAAGAAACTCCTGTCACCACAAACTGCCTTTTCATGCCAGATTCCTCCGGCTCCCCCTCTCTGCCCCATCCCAGCGACTTCCAACAGCACCGATCAATCTCCAAGCGACACCCTGCCCCCCCGCCCAGCTGCCTCCAGCCACCGCCGTTCCCAAGCAAAAGGCAGCTTCACCCAGGAAGGTGGTGGAAAAAATGTGGACAAATTTCTGATTTGCAACACTCTGGGAATGGGTTTATTGCCATTGTTTGAGTGCAAATGTATAAATAAAGCAAAACGAAGATTCCAGGGTGAGTCCGATGAAAAGCAGAAAACAAGAAATTTTATGGCCATAAGTGGCGTGGGCTAATGGTGATTTTTGAGGCACTGGACCATGGTAGTTACTTAGCTAAATGATTGCTGTGAAACCGGGCAAGAGGCTTATTTCTTAATTACTGTTACATATTATGTCAAGCTGACACTTTGAGGCGTGCTCGGGCACTGATAAAGTTAGCCAAAAAAAAAAAAAGAAAAACAACCAACAACCAAAACAACCTCACCATTCTGAGAGACTGTTTTTAAAGCATGTTACTTGGGGGGATGCTGGAAAAGGCCGGGCTGGCCCCCAGGAAGGGGTCTCCTAGATCCATGCTGTGCAGTGGCGTGGAGTTACCAGCACCGCTTCCCTCTAGATCCATAGGATAACAGGACTGGGTAAATCTCTGAGAACCTGGCAGCCTTTCAGCTGGCTTTCTTAACGCTGCTGGAGCACTGCTCTGAGCATCTTCAGCTAGCCCACAGCAAAGCACAACCACCACAGGAAAGCTGTAGGGGACTGGGAAGAGCCCAGAGGAGCAATGGAGCTAGGATACTGGAAGTGGACATCTCTGCTATCCGAACATCCAGAAAGAGTAAGGGCCACATTTTCCTCTTGGCCACATGGAGCCCAAGCGCTGTGACTGGGAGCGTAATTCCCAAAGGACGCACAGGGACAGATCACAGAGCAAGGCAAAGAGGTGTCTCGTCCCTGTCTCAGTGGAGCTGCTCTTGTTTCTAGTGGCCACAGAGCTGATTCTGCTTAAGCTCGCCAAAGCACAAGTCCTGCTAATTCCCTGCTCGCAGATCTGTCTATCTAGGCATCAATTATGTTACACATATGCTTTGATCGTGGATAGCCCATATGTAAAATACCACGCTTGGAGGCAGCTCTGATTTAGTTTGTTATGTATCCCGTAGGCTTACAGCCCCACAGGCTGTAGTTTTGGCCTCTGCTACTTTACAGAACAAATACACACATATAGAGTTCCCCAGGTGCTGCCCTCTCCCTTTTTCTATGTACAGGAGGTGTACAAATCCTGAACAAAAGCATGTTTTCTGCATGGCTTTGGTGGTGTATTTTCTTCCCAGCCTAAACCAGTGCTCCAGAAGAAGAAAGAGAAATTGCACCTTTGCAATGCCTTGAAATAATTGGCTCACCACTGGCTTGAGTTGGACGTAAACACTGGAGAATATTGGGCTAGCAGAGATTTTTAAAAAGTGGCATCACAGCATCCTACCTCATCCCTGGTTTTAATTTGCTTTAGTAGCCAAATCAACGCCTCTATCTCTGCAACCCTCCAATTTGTGACATGCAAAACCAGATAGTACTTTTACAGCTAGATCAGTTTTACCCCATGTAAGCTGATTATACCTGCATTTAAAACAAAGAACAACAAAACAAACAAATAATAAAAAAACTCAATTCACTGTGCAAGAATGCTAATGGCAAAATATATTCACAGCGTATTTAATAACTCAAACTGCATAATTGCAACAAGTAAGCTCATCCTGAGGTGTTTAACTTATATTATGTGAGCAGAAAATTCTTCTCCCTGAAAAAAAAATGAATGGAAAATGAAAAGTCCCCATTGAGGACTTCTCGGATTGAGAAATTTCATTCCCTTGGAATTAGTTTCTGTCCTCAAAACTCCTCTGAACAAATGTAATTATTTGTAAATTGTGGGGTTTGCTTTGCAGCTAGCTGGCCATGCTCCCGAAAATGCATTGGTTGCCCATTGATGTTGGAGAACAAGTAAGGGCACTCTTTCAAAACTTTCAGAGAAGGGGAAAAAAAGAAAGGAATACAAAAAGTCAGCCTTCTTTTTTTAATTCCTCCTTCTTTTCCTTTCAGCCCTTTGGAATAATTTGCCTTCAAGAGCCCTGGATTCGCTCCAGTGTTCTTGAGGTAGGAAACATGCAGAGGTTTAATTCTTTATTGACTCCATCAGGTTCAGGTTACATGTTGGGGTATAAAATCATAAACAAATGGACGGCATTTACATTTCTGAAGTGTTTCCAGTCCCCTCACCCTCTTGCCCCGCTTATAGGTACATCATAGGCAGTGCTGCATGGGTAAAGGAAGCCAGGTGCTTAACCGATAACAAGACATCCTTTCTCCCCTCTTCTCTAAGTGGCTTTTGCTCTCTCCCTCGGGTTCCTGGCTCAAGTCCAAGCTCAAATCTTACATGCACTGAGCAGGTCAGGCTCAGGTGAGCCCTGAGGAAATTGGTTGTCCCAAACCCAGAGGTCTGAGCAATTAGAGTTTTGTAGTCCTGGTAACATGAGCATCTGATAAGCTGAGTTGCCTGTTTTGGGGGGCAGGTCACCCCTGATCAGAATCAGAGAAAGGTGTCAAAGGAACGAGACAGGGATATGCCCAGCAAATTCTGCAGCAGCCCTCTTGGTGCCACTGTGTTTTAGGGGGGAATGTCAGTTCAGATCAGCTTGGCCAACGGGCTCAGTGCTATTTTCTCCCTTTGTAGAAAAGAGCAGCCATCACGTATGCTGTTGCCATATGTGACTGGGAAGGGAAAAAATGGAAATTGCAAAGTTTCACAGCTCTAACAGAGGTTTGTGGGTCCTGGAGAGAGGGGGGACAAAGTAACACTGATGCTGGTGATGTCACTTCTTGTTCTAATGCATTTCAAGCAGACAATCCTGCCCAGGCATGAGTCTACCAAGTAGTTATGGGACCAATAACTACAAAGATCTATCTCCTCAGAGGCTTGCGAGGCACTGCTGGTGCAAGAGTTGGTTCACATGAGAAAGGATCACCTGCTGAATTCCTAACGGCAGTCCTTGCAGCACTTAGGTGTTTCTTAGACATCCTCTGGCCTCAGGAGATTTAACTAAACCAGAGCAGCAGTGTTCTGTGTTATCATTGTAAGAATGAGCCAGGCTGGTCATTTTGGTTCCCCGTTATGCTATGAACACAAGGGAAAACACTGTCCCTGGTCAGACAGGACAGGGGTAGGAACCAAAACAGGGCCAAGGGGAGGAGAAGCACCTTGGTCAAAGACAAAGCACTCTGCTGCTGGAGCCAGATATAAAGTCACTGCTCAGATTTGTTGCTCAGCTCCACAGCTGTTAGACAAAACACTGAGAGAGTGCATACAAAGCCAGGCCAGGTTGCACATTTGCAGATTAACTGAAGTGGTGAAATAAAATTCAGTTGCCTTTTTTCAATCAGTATCTAGATTTAACAGGTGATGTTCTGTATTTAGTGCAAGCTAAAGTAGATCCATCAGTTTCACGTGCTTATGACAGAACCCATCCTTTAAACCTTTCATGTGAGCACAACTGCTAAAATGAATATAAAAAAAAAGTCTTGCACATGATGGGGAATGTTTATTGCTAACTGAATTAATGATCACTCTTTCAGCTGTTCACTTTCATAGGAGGTTGTTGTGGAAGTATCTTCTTATCGTGCCTGTGTTTCATACCATCAGACTACTCACATGTATAAAGTTAAATATGGACATAAGTAATTGCAGATTTGAGACAGGAGACAATAAGGACCAAATTTTCAGTGGCTAAGCCTAAGCCTCCAAAACTGCATGCCTTAAATTGGGAGATGCGGTTATGAATGATCACGTTTTCACATGCCCCAAAGCTCTGAAATACACACAAATATTTTGCATGCACCAACCTAAGTTCTAAGCAATGAAACCCAGACCAAAAATTTATAGATTGGAGAGGAGAGTGGCTGATCCCTTCTCTGATGCAAATGGGGAATCTCCTATGAAATATCCAAGTTTCATAGCACATAAGGAACACAGTTCTCAATTCGTCCTCGTGAGATTTCTTAGACATGTCAGCACAGATGATTTTTAGCAAACAAAATTGGGCAGACAGTTGTATCATTTGCCAAATAATTGAAATGCTACTCCTAAAAGCACGTAAAATAATAGGAGATAGGGAGTTTGTGGGTCACAGATCCAAAATACCCAAAGACCCTTCTCAAATCCGCAGCCTGTGACCTACTCGATTTGCAAAACTCCATGAAGTGAAGCCATTTTGTGTTACTTGAGAATTTGGCACAGTGAGTGGGCTTAGCCTCAGCACTGAAACCATTTGGGAAGATGGAGGAGGCTCCAATGGAGGGGGAAGCTCACAAGACACAGGTTCCATTCCTCGTTTAACTGTGAGCTCCCAATGGGACCTTATCTAGCCCATGCTCTGATTTCCTTACTTATAAATTACTGATCATATTGCCCTTCAGCTTGGGTGTGGTGCCCCAAAATCCAGCAATGATGCTCGGTATTGTGTTACCTATATGTTCCTAGATAGATTTTCCAACCTGTATGTTCCTAGATAGATTTTCCAGCTGGTCACTTTCTATCGTGACCTTTTTAAAGGTTTTTCTTGCTCATGCAAAATATAAAATATCTGTTTCTGAGTGGAATAAACCAACAACCATCTACTCAGTGCTTGCTTGCAGATGAAAAAAAAAACCCACAACATTCAGAGAAGATGCAAGTGCTCACAGGAGCCTTGAAATATATTTTTTTGGTTAACTGTGATGTTGCCTGTAGCTCTTTATGGCAGTTTTAAAGCATCAAAGCTCAGATTTGTTATATTGAACCTGGAAAGCTTCAAAAACTTTTTGTAAATTAAAATTTAAAAAAAAAAAAAAAGAAGAAGATACCAAAAGCTATGAAGTGGTATTTTTCAGATGGGAATATGCTTTGATTTCAGTGGTTAATGCAAATAAAACTCTCTCCTCCTCCTCCTTCCCCCTGCACCCCCAACAGAGTTCTCAGTGCTGCAGACAGAAGGTGGGGAAAAACAAATATGACATAAATTGTCTTGGTAAACAAGTAAATAGTGTCATTTAACTCTTCCCCCTATGACTCCTTGCTGGAACTCTGAATTAGTTTATGGCAGGGCTCTGTCAAAAGACCCCCCTCCCTGGAAACAGAGGTGAGACCTCAAAAGCCATTGTCTCTTTAGTTAATTAATTAAGGTAATATTGAGTAGAGCTTTGCTTCTAAGTTCAAGGAACCCAGCTGGGGGCAGCAGCCTCTTGTTTGATGCCATGAATACGATGGAATGAGCTCCGGGCCCTGCATTAAAATCCAAAATCATTTAAAACATGCCGGGGAGGAGGGGATGGGGGAAGGAGCCCAGTTTTTAGAGCTTTACAGCAGGGCTGAGCCTTCTTCAAATAACTACGGGGGGTTACTTTGCATTTTACACCCCTGCCAGCTAAGCAGCAACCAGTTACTGAGTTTGTGACTTTTGTCTTTTAAGTCCAAGGCAGGAGGAGGCTGCTGTAGTTTTGTAGAGCTGATTTCCTTCCCCGTGCAGCCTCCTTTGGCTGGGGAATGCTTCTTACCGGTGCCTGGCCCAATCCCTCTAAACGTCGCATTGGTCAATTTTGCTTACATGGGGAATCCTCTCACAGACATGGGATGGGATGACTCATTTGGATAAAGTCGCCCACAAACGTAAGCCATTGCAGGCCTAAGCTGGAAATGTGTTTTATTTCCAAGTAACATCTAGTTGTTTGCTCTGTGAGCTGATTTGCCTCTAAAGAAAGAAAAAATAGTAATAAAAAAAGCCAAATCTGGCCAGGTCCATATTCAATCTAAAACTCCTGCAGATACCACGGGAATTTTCCTGAATAAAACCCCTAGGTTTTGAAGCAAAAGGCTGTGGCTAGGGCTCTGCTTAGTGCTTTTCACAGGAGGCTCCAGCCCTGGCTTTGCTGCTGATACTCGGTGTGAACCTGGGCAAGCAGCTTCCCTCCACTTATCCCCAGCTCTAACATCACCCCGTCCCCTAAAGCAAATAACATCCATCCACCCTGTCTGCAAAGCAAGGTGCTGCTCCCTGCCTTGGTCCCTACCCACGTGTGAGCACAGATCTGTTTCTTTGCTTTTCGTACAAAATGGGAAGTAACAAGCTGACGGGTGCGGGATTTAATGCCTGGAGATTGCAGCACCTTTGTGGATTTGAACCTCTCTTTTCCCCTCGTCCCCATATGCTGTGTATTAACGTCTGCCGCTGTGTTAAGTCTAATTTAGTTTGGTATCTTCTCAGGGGAGAGGTTGGCTCTCATCTGTCTGTGTCTGCCGAGCGCCAGGCACACCAGTGGCACTGTATAAATAACAGTGATCATAAATAGCTGACAACACCTGCTGGTTTTGAATCGGCAACAAGTGATAATCCTGCGAGCAGCTAAATGGGACTTTGGGATTCCGGGTATTGGCCTGGTTAACTGGCTTCTTGGTTTGATTATGCGTTTGTGTTTTCCCATTTCTTTTTTCCTTTGAAATGCCTCAGGGAGCCACTGTGGGGACAGGAACAACACGAAATCTGCTGGTCTTTCATCACGTCGTTCCTCATCTGTTTCTTTTTTTTCCCCCTCTCCCCTGCCCCATCTGCAATGCTTTCAGGCAAAGGTACCTTATGGAAGCCCCAAAGGGAAATAATAAAATGATTCCTGCACTTAAGGACCTATAACACTTCTGCAGGTCCTGCAACAACCTGTGCCCATCAGTGGGTCTGCTGAAGGCAGAGGGATTGCTCCTGTGAGTAAAATCCCATCACCTCCTCTGAGCCATACCTAGAGCTGGAGGAACTCGGATGCACATTGGGTTCCTACAGCTCCTTGGAAACTGCTGCTGGTGGAGCAGATATTTCCTCAAAAGCGAAACACTTTTACTTTTTAAACTTTCCCCAATGTTTCTTCTCCCCGTTGATGTTTTAGTTTTCTGTTAATAGATTGGTTTTGCCCTCATGGCTCAGCCTGCGTTCAGGTCACCTCTCCAGGAGAACGCATCCTTTGGAGAGCACTAAGTACAGTTTAGCGGGGGTCATAAGTCGCATAACCCCCCTGAGGGAAGTTTGGCTTTAGCCAGCCATGAAATAGCAACTCTTCCGCTGCAGAGGGGAAGGTGAGGCTGGGAAGGGGGTAATTTTATTATTATTATCATCGCTTGACCTCCCAACCCAGGGCTCGGAGCTGCCTCTCGTTAGGAGCGTGCAAAGGGGCACATGGCCCCACCACCACTGGACAGTGCTGGACCCATCCATCATGGGATTTACTGGCCCCAAACGCCCTCACAGCCACCGGCCTGAGATGTCCCCACCCAACAGAGAGTCACCAGCAGCTCCTGATCTGACAAAGAGGACAGGGGGAGACCTGCAAAGCCCCACATCTGGGGTGTAAAGACCAGGAGCAATGCTGCAAAAATCTCTGCATTCAGGTTGACGCCCTGCCTGGGCTATTAGTTGTGATCTGCGCCTCTGGAAGTTATTCTGAGGGGCAAAGCGATGAGAAACTTGCTCTTTCCCTGTTTTCCCACCATCCAGGCAGTGAAATACCCCAATACCATAAAGCTAAAATGCCATTGGCTTCAAACACACATTAATACTCCATCTCACCTTCCCACGCTTTTAAAAACTTTTCTGAATGAACCTTAGCAAAGGTGGAAAATATGTGAAAGAGGCAGAGAGGGGGGAACTGGGCCCTCACAGAGCTCGCTGTGATTTTAAGGAGAAACCAAAGCTGCTTGGCATGACCCAAATGTGCCCAAATGCTGCCCATCCCCATCACAAAGGAGCAGACATGGGCAGTAGAGCCCAGAGGAGGTCTGGCATCAATTTCAGGACTTTTAATTAATCAATTATTAATTGAATTAAGCCAGGTATGGGCATTGGTTTCAGGACTTTTCCAGGTTTGCCATCCTTTGCCCCTCTCCGTGGGGTGTTTCTCACCACCACCATGTCCTGACAGCGCAGGGCTGATATCCCAGGGTAAAAAAATAATAAAAAATAAAATAAAATAAATCCATCAAAGCCTATTAGTTAAATTGCTCTGTGCAAACCTAATTGACCACGAGGGATCTCCTAGGCAAGCAGGCCGTAAATCGCGATTTTAACAGCAGCAGAGGGAAGGAAAGGAGGAGGGAAAAGGGAGAGAAGAAAGTTTGCGATGGCTGGGGATCATTTTAGGCGACTGCCTGGCTGGAGGCTGCGGAGAAAGGAGGCTGATCTGGAGCATATGGTGCAAAGAGCCAGTGCTGGGGGTGGAAGAATAAAAACCCCGAGCGGCGCAGATCCTAAGGAGCTATTTATTCCTCCCCCTGCAGATGTACATTAATGCAGGAGGAGTAGGGGGAGCAGATCTTTCGGCTGGAGAAAGAGAAACAGCGCTCCTTCCTTTTAACATGCTGTTGTCTGGCTTGATCTTGTCACTCCAAAGGGACCCATTCAGAGGTATTCATGCATCTGCCTCGGGGGGACAATGGGACCTTAGTTTATAAACTGTCTGTCCAGTTGCCTGCGGCCTTTAGTCCTTTTGTTTTCGCTTCTCTTAATAAACTTTTTGGGGGAGTTCATCAATACGCTTGAATAGCTGATGTTCTCATTCTCAGAGAGGGGAATAACAGAAGGTCTCGAAGGTTTTTTTTTTTTTTTTTTTTTTTTTTTTTTTAAAGGGGGGGGGGGTTTTTTTTTTTACCCCTTAAAGGGGAACCGAGGCTTGAAAAGCATCAGAATAAACCCTTTAAAAAAAAAAAAAAATCTGAATCAAACCCAAACAAAACCTCTATTCAAGAGACGGAGAAATGTGCAACGTTTAATTGCACACATACACACACACACCCCGAAAGCAATTTTCGTCCTGCCGACAGAATTAAGATGATCTCCACCTAATTTTACAGCTCTCAAAATATTTTGGGTCGGGGGATTGGGGAGGAATTTCGGAGACCAGGCTCATTTCCAGAGGATTTAGGGCTGAAAGCTAGCTCTAACCTTTCCCCCGAGTTCCCCCTTCCCCCGGCAGATGCAGAAATCACAGCCGAGCAGATATGTCCCCCACATAACGCTCAAATCACGGCGAACGATGATTTCTTCG
>WBMW01002888.1:100741-163417 GCA_013396635.1 Penelope pileata | reverse complement strand
AAAAAAAAAAAAAAAAAAAAAAAAAAAGTGGGAGAGGGGCAGGAATCCTCCTCGCAGCGGGGCATGACGCCAGGGCTCGCGAACCCTTTTGTTTGCAGCTGTAAAAGGACTTTCCGTGCAAACCGCTGGAAACTTCTCTTTTCCCCTCCTTAAAGGGAAAAAAAGAGTCCTGGGGGGAAATGAAGCAGCCAGCGCCGCTTCTGACCTGTCTGGACCCAAAATGCGGTCCCTAAATTACCCCCGAGCCCCCCGAGGGCACCACCACCCCTAATCCCCCCCCTCTTTTTTCTGTGCTTTGAAATTAAAGCGCAGAGGACCCCTCCCAGCCCTGCCGCATCTTCATCGCTCACACTCTTCCTCGGCTCCCCTCCCTCCGCCACCCCAATAATAATCATTTTTTAAACAGCGTGAACACGTCTGTCACCCCCAAAATTCTCGGGAGGAAAAAAAAAATTGAAAAAGAAAAGGGAACGCTGAAATTCTTTCGGAGGTGTCAAGTTCCTCCTAAAGTCTCCTAATCTCGGCCTCGAGGTTGGGGCTCCGGCAAACGAAAATAAAGACCCTCTCCCCCCCTCCGCCCCAAAAGCGCCGATTCCTGAAGTTTTAGGGACAGGAATAACGGGCGGAGATGGGGAGAGGGCGGAGAGGGGCCGGTTTGCAGCCCCTTGTCGGGCGCATTCCTCCAGCGCGGCTGTAATTCAATTATTGCCCTTCGGTCGTGAGATGGGGAGAGCCTGGGAATAAAGTTGGAAATTCAATATTTCTGCTCCGCCGGCACCGAGGGGAGAGCAGGGGACCGGCCCTGGCTCGCAAAGCCGCATCGGTGAAACCTGGGCTAAAAAACGGGCATTTTGGGCAACAAAGTTGACTTTCTGCTGGCGGTGCTGTCTGGGGAGGGGCGGCCCCCCCGGCGGCCAGCGATGTCACCAATCATTTTTCCAACAATTAAGGAGTGTGGAGGGGTGAAATGGCGATTTCACATGCAGAGCTGGGGGCCGGGGGGTGTTACCTGTGCGGCCAAGCAGCGAGCTGAGAAAGGGGGGGGGATACACCCCCCACTTTAAAAAAAAAATTCCCTTTTTTTTTTTTTTTTGGCCAGTGCTCTGCTTCATTACCCATGTTCACAAAAGAGAAACCCCTTCTTTTCTCTCCTGGGAGCGGCGAGCAATAGATTAAAACAAGCATCAATCAGGAAAGGAGCGAGTAAGTGCTTAAAGGAGCGGGGCAGGATTCCTCCCCGCTTCCCCACTTCCCCGAGCATCTCCATGGTTTCCTAAGGTATGTTTCTGGTTGATAAATGCCGAACATCGCTATTCCCTTTGGAGGAGAGGCTTGTAAATCAGCGCTAAAAGGCGGCTCGTAAGCAGGAGGGAACGGGGTCGGAGTTGGTTCTGGGGAGCATCTCACCCCTGCGCTGCCCGGGGATGGGGCCGGGGCTGTGCCGACGGGATAAGGGCTCTGCAGTTCCATCTCCCATAGAGAAAAGTGCACTCGGGTTACCCCAAACCCCCCGGGCAGGAGCACCACGGCCCCCCCAGCTCGTGCTCGGGTACCTTATTCATCACCACACCCTAAATAAAAACCTTTTTTTCTTTTTAATTTTTCCTTTTTTTTTTTCTCTCTCCACGATCCAATTTCTAGAGCGATGCAAATCCAGAAAGGAGAAATCCTTCAGAGATGCACGAGAGCTCATCTCCTCATCTCGTGAAACCTGAAGAATTTCATCAGGGTTTTATTTTTTCCCCTCCCCACAAGTAGGGAAAACGTGAAAAAATAATAAAAAACACCCAACCCAAACCGCCTGGGGATGAATTATTTAATGAAAAGTTGCTACCTTCTGCAATTACAAGAAGATTACTAATGTGGGAAGGTTTTCCATTTGAGATCTCGGGGTAATAAGCATTATTTTTTTAAGCGATTATCCAATAAATCTCTCTTTAAAGGGCGATAAATCCACCTTGAAAACCAGGGGATTTAAAAAAAAATATTTCTGAGGGGCTTCCGCATTTTTTAAAATGACCATTGGAAAATGGAGAGAGGCAGAGGAGCACATCCAGGCTGAAGTGTTTGTTTTGTCAGAAAACCCAGGAAGGAGAGAAGGAATATTTGCAGAGCATGGTTGGAAAGGTGCCTCCATGCTGGAAAAGCAGAATGCTGCCCAGCTCCTTCCCAGGGAAGCAAAGTTAACACACACGTATGCTCAAGGCTGCAAAAATTAATTTCTTATTTGCATTAAAGCCCAGGATGAAGGCGATGGGTTTGGGCGCGTGGTCCAGCTCCCACCCAGTATCCTGCGGCCTTGCACAGCGGACCCCAAGCAAAGGTCTTTGAGCAACACAGGGAGATGAGAACTGCACCCAGAGCAGAGATTTTTGCTGCAGGTGGGTTAGGAGAGGCCAGGAGAGGAGAGCCAAGGTGCTGTGCCCCAGAGCTCAGCCCTGTGCTTGCAGGAGGAGTGCAGTGCTGGTCTCCAGTCCTCCAAATTCCCCCTCTTCCCTCTCCTCTTTCTCAGGGAACAAGGCTCTGATTATCTGCGAGGGATGCTCTTAGCTCCAAGGCTGCAGAGGAAGAAAGTCCCATGCAATCAGACCATGGGAGCCCTGAGAAAACAGGAGCAGCTCCCAAGGCTGTCCCAAAGGAACAGCTTGCATTTCTCCTGGTGCAGAGCAAAATCCCCCTTGCAACCCCTGCAGCCGTGCTGCTGATTTGTGCACCTAACAGGAATTTCTTTCACTTTTTCCCAGGGGCAACACAAAACAAACCCAAGAAGAAAACTCCTCCAGCTCTGCTCCCTATCCGGACACCAAACAAAAGGCAAAAAGTGCCACAACAGCACCGGGCTCCTGGGCTCTGCCTCTCCACTGGGTCAGGTTTAATTTGCCCGGAGTGCAGCGTTAATAGGATGTAAGCTGCGCCCTTCAACAATTCCCTTATCAAAGCATAACATCTATGGAATGAGCAAAGTATTTTCATTAAACAAATCAAAATAATAAGGCTGGCAGTGGCCTTGTTCATTCTTTGAACCTCTAAGTGGCTTTCGAGATTCTCAACAGCCCCACACCAACTTTTATTCCTCTGGTCGTCCCTGCTCAGTTTTCCCAAAGCAGATTAGCTCCTCCTTGCTAAAAGGCTCACTGCTACCTTTGTCAGGGGGCACAGCCTAATTGGGTTTACCCTGCATACAACGGGAGCCCTGTGCTCCTGCTTCCCATTCCACGTGGCTTTGGGATGGGGAGGAGGCTTTCCCCCAGGCACTGCATTGAGAGCAGAGCTGGGAGCAGGGCTGGAATGCACGGGAGGAGCGACCGCAGAGATGTGAGGGTGCAAGCAGGAGCGGTTCTCCTCTTGATGGACACTTTCCAAAGTTTAGCAAATTATTTATTCTAAGGAAAACTGCCTGGCAGGGGATATGGCACGGGGCAGCTGCTCCCAGGAGGGAAGCATCAGGGCTGGGTTTAGCAGCCGATGTATTTTCAAAGGAAAGAGGGCAGTTTGGGAGCGGGGACTAACACACACCACAGGATACCTTGATTTTAGGGTGCTTGTCTGGGATGCTCAGCTCCAGGTGTGTTAAAGATGGATCTATAGAAATAAAAAGAAGCAGAGCACCTGCCTTCAAGCAAGTCAAGATGCTGCAGCACTGGATGGACCCCCAAACCCCTCAGTACCTGGAAGCAGCAGCTCACAGCTCACCTGTTCCCAGCACTGCTGGATTTGCTGCGAGGCTGAAACCCACTGCAGCCACAATTCCCTTGTTGAGGGGGGACCTCAGCCTTTATGAAGCCATTGGGGACCCCCAGCCAAGAGCCAAAATCAGTGCATCCCACCCCATCACCCAGCCCCGGGTGCTGGGAGCAGAGCAAGGAGTCCTGGCAGGGGCTGTGTGCGTGGCAGGGACACAACGCAAAGGGCTGGGTTGGTCTTTCCTGAAGTGCAAGGACCCAGATGGAGCCAAGCTGCATATTTGTCTGGGTGAATTAAAAGCACAATCCTCTCTTCCCAGAGGGAGCAGTTGCTTCATATTTATACATTTAGTCTTACAGGTGTAAAATAACTTCCCTTTATGCTTATATAATAATTTTTTCATTTGAATTTCAAGGCTTTATTCCCTTCTTTGGATTCAAGTCTCCTACCTGAACCTGATTCTCCATATTGCCATTAATTCCTTCATCACAGAAATGAATTCCATTTAATTCTCTATAGTGGTTGTTAAGGTAGATCAAAAAATGCATTTGCAGAGACTCCTTCCCCTTCTCCCACGTAGTTTCCAGATCAACTGTGTCCTGAAAATACAGAATGTGAAACCATGGCACTGCTCTCACCCAGCCCAGCACTCAGGAGCATCCTGAGCCCAGCAGCCCCCCAGGGGACTCCATCAGAGGAGAAGCACCTGGGTGAGCCCTGAAGCTGCAAAACAGCAGAGCTCAGGGGTTCTGTGGGGAAGGGGTGAAGCAAAGCAGGTGGATTTAGGGGGCAGGTTCCAGCATTTGGGCTGCAGCAGCACCAGAGCTGCTCTTGGTGGCACAGCATCCCTACACAGCTCACCCTGATCACAACAAGGAGCTGAACGGGGCTTCTCCGAGCCCCCAGTTCTGGGGAACGATGGCTTTTCTCAAGGAAAAATGAGTTAGTATGTAGTGACTCAGAACAGCTGAAGAATGAAGATGCTCAGTTCTGTCTTCACATCCGTGATGTATAAGGTGACTGCATCCACGTGGTACCCCAAAACCACCCCCCCTCACCCCATGCTGCATGGGAGCACACTCAGCTGATCTGAGGCAGCCGTGGAAATGAGCAAACAGCAGCACAGACCGACAGCACAGAAACCAAGAGAAACTGCACAGCCACCCTGGGCTTGCTGCTGTAGCTCCAGGTACTCAGAAGAGTTGTTGGAAGTCCTTCAGCTGAACTTGCCTGGCACCCTGCTACAAGAGCAGCTCGTAGTGCCCATTTCAGTCTGTGTCAGGCTTTTATTAGCAGCACTGCAGGAATAGAAGCGTTTCACTACCGCCTATAGCACTGCACAAACACACTGCTATAGCAGGAAGAAAACGTGGGAAACTGTGAGCATTTTATCATGGCATTAAGAACTACAAGCCCCACATCCTAAAGAATTAAAGTTATGAAAAAATATTCATAAAACCTTGCAAACATACTTAAAAATAGATATAACAGTAATAATATGACTGTGCTTATCCCCACAGCTCAAGGTACTGGCAGTGAGGGGGAAGCAGCTGCCACCTCCTATAGACCTGGGGTGGTAACACACCTGCCTTGCATGAGCCCAATTAGTGTCTGGGGCTAATTGAGGAGCTGAGGGTTTGGGGCAGTGGGTTTGGGTCTTGGAAGCTGCATGAGTGAGTGAGGAAAACTTTTAGATAGTGCTGAATGTAAATTTTTTGATTTTAAAACTAGTGTCAAGTTTAAAGAGGAGTGTGTATGATAGCAAATTTGTCCAGCCTTGCAGTTCTGGAAGGATTTATTTTCCTCCCAGCCATTCCCTACAAGCTTGAGGTAGATGCTGTGCAGCTGCTTGCTTTTTTTTCTTTTAAAATACAAACGCTCTTACAGCTCTCTTGTTTGTGCCTTTGGTCTGGGAGCTCAAGAGAGACCTTGTGGAAAAGCTCTGCTAGGGAGTGAGAAGGTGCTGGTGTTACTGCTAAAATCAGTGCGTTTATAGAATATTTATTGCAAGGTTGGGCACCCGTAGGTGGGTTTCGAGGGGCTGGTCTGCTCTGAGCTGTGGGCACCTGCAGAGGCTGCTGCAGGGAATCAGCAGTGCAGGCAGAGCTGAGGCTGCAGGGGCTGGGGCAGCTCTCACGTCCCTCTGTATGGCTGGAAATCATCAGTGAGGGTGTGAGCCGAAAGGAGCTGGTGCTGAGCCTGTTCAGGCTGTCCATAAATGTGGTTTATTCTGAAGGAGGCTGGTTTGTGAACTTCCCTTGCGGTGCTGGGAGAGCCCTTCTGGTTGAGGGACCTGGGTTTGTCCTCGTGGTCGTTAGCTGAATTCTTACCTTTGCTCACAGACTCCTGTGGTTCCTTAATTTAACACTACAGGACCCCTTGGTAAAAGCAGGGTAATGTTGGTTATCTCCTTGTAGTCCTGTGCATGAGTTCTATAGGATGATGGTGGTTTTCCATTGCGTGTAGGGTCTGATGCAGCCCTGCACCATGGGCTTTGGGCTCTGGCTGGTCCCTTGGCTCCTCTCCATCCTGGATGGCACAGGAGAAGGGCAAAATGCATTTAAATAACACCCATCATGTTGGGTGGGACTTGGGTAGGCTTTCCCTGCAGCTGAGCTCTTTCCTGGTTATTTCCAAACCTACAGAAGCTGTGCAAGAGGCCCAGCAGGTAGCTAGGAGGGCTGTTTGCCCCTTCCATTGCTGTATTTTGTGATGGTTTGGTCTCTTCTGGACCTGTGTGAGGTTTGTTGATCCCCCCATTGACCTTCCTAACTGCCATGCTGTGATTTGTGTGGGGCTTCACATCCCTTCCCAAAACCCAGGTGGAATTTTGGGTGCTTCCAGCCCTGAGGATGCAACAAGCCCAGGGGAAGAAAAGGTTAAACCTCACTGAGCCAACCTCCAATTCCCCTTCATTCACACCAGGTACCTTCTAATTACTCCCAATGGGAAAGGTCAGGAGGTGGGAGGAGGCTGCCACAGTGGGGGGAAAATGTTTTATTACCGAGTGAAGAGCTCCTGCCCCTGCACCCCGCTAAGACCCTGCATGCAGTACTGAGCTCCTCCCTGTTGGTGATACCTTGGCCAGGTGTTTTTTCTATGGGAAAAAAATGCTGATATGGGTTGGTTTTATCATGTTAATGCATGGGTGTGACTTCTATATCGGTTTGGCTCAACTCAATGTTGTTATCTTGGGCAATATCAGTAGGGGAACTGCTCTCCCCACTTGGTCGTAGCAATGCTCATAGCCTGGAAGCGATGCTTCTCCCACATCTCTGCTGTTTGCTTTCCCAACCTGAAACTCAATGCTGTTTTGTCTTCCTTCTAAAAAGTATTTTTTGAGCCATTTTTTCCCCTCATCCTATAGTAGTGATTACACCAATTCACTGGGAGACAAACCATTAAAGGAGAAAAATCCTGGTCTAAGAAATGCATAATTTTTTTTTGTCTGAAGGAGATAAGTCTTCAGAAACACAGAAAGAAATTTGCACGCGGCTCAGCCTCGTTGTGCTTAATCTCATGCAATAATCGCTGCTGCTTGGGTTGGCAGAGGAATAATTAAACACATTAAAATTGCAATCAGCTGTCACTGGGATCTAGCAGAAAGCTTGGATGATCAACATCTGCACCTCTGCCTGGAGGTGAGAAGTCAAGGGGAGCTTCCAGTGGCTTCACACAGCTCCTGGATGGGTTTCCCCCTCTTACTTGGGTGGCAGCAATGGGTTTTCTTTTCTCAGCCCATTGCAGACTGTGGCAGTGGGACTTGGGGCTGTGGGAAGGTTTTCTGTCTTTCTTCAGCACATGAAGTTCTTGATGGAGGTGGTTGCAAGTGCATCCATGTTGTGGCTCGTGTTGGTGAGAGGTCTACAGCTGGCTGAGCCCATGGCAGCAATCTCTAGGACAAGTTGTATCTGTAGGACAAAGCATATCTTGATGCATCTGGAGCCCATATCTGTGTAATCCATCACGCTGTGTGGAAGATGCTCCTGGTTTTGGTGCTGAGGTGTTACCAAGTCCAAGAGATCCTTCCCAAGGATGTCTTCTGGCCAAGGCTTGAGCCTGAATCATAGAATCCCTAAGGTTGTAAAAGATCACTAAGATCACCCAGTCCAAGCTTCCACCTGCCGCCAGTGTTGCCCCTAAACCATGTCCCCAAGTGCCACATCTCCATGTTCCTGGAACATCTCCAGGGACGGTGACCCCATCACCTCCCTGGGCAGCCTGTTCATAGATGGCCTGGGTTGGAAGGGACCCCAAGGATCACCAGGTTCCAACCCCCCTGCCACAGGCAGGACTGAGGCCTTCCAACCAATTCCACGTCCAGCGATCATCCACCCTTCAAATCCACGTTCCATGCCTGACCGCTCTTAGGAGAAGAGTTTGGGATCTGCATAGGGGGGAATGTTGCACCAAATTTAATGCGAAGACTTTGGATCAGAAGAGCCCTTGGTGGGGAGCTCGCTGTAATTGGGTGCTGGCTTTTAAGCAGGAATTCTTTGACTGGAGACCAGCCCAGGGTTCTGAGATGAAAGACAATCTAGTTGCTAACGCACCGTAAAGCAGGGGGAAAGAAAATCTGCTGACAAACCCAGTAAATAAGACAGGAGGGTATTTTTTTTTTCTCTCCAAGAGTCAATTCTCATTTCCTGAATTTTCATTAGAAAGGAGGGGAGAGGTTTTCTCCTTATAATTTCTCTCCGTGTTCACCCCATAATCAATTGATTTGCTTTAATATTTGACGCCGATGACAAACTGTTGAAAGCACGTAATTTGATTGTTTTGCTTGCTTTCGCTATACTTAAATATTTGCAGAGTGACCTCCTGCTTCTGGCACCCTTAGAGCCTATGGAGGTGTCCATCCCCATCCCTGGAGAAGGTCCCAAAGTGCTGCACATCCGCGATCCACAGCACAACTGGGGCCGAGATTTCGATCTGAATTACTTTGGCCAAAGTCCAACCCAACCCTCGGCTTCAGCGCGGTCGCCGTGCTGGATTTGTGCCCAGCGTAATGGAAAGCAGCGCTGGGGCCCCGCTCTGGAAGCCGATATTGAACATTCACAAGTTATTCCTCGGCGTTAGGAAAAACAAATTAACAAGCTTCCAAAAAAGACGACTTCTCCTGGAACAAAAAGAATCGAATTACGTATATATATAAAATACATTTTTTTCTCCTCTGTCTGAGGCACCTTTGCTGGTTTTGATTAGATTTTTTTTTTTTTGGGGAGCCATTACCTATATCATTTTTTAAGCCCATGGTTGCATTAGCTTTGGATGATGCAGTATCTCCAAAGGAAGGCTCTTTTCCTCTAACACGCAGCCTGTACTTGACTGTTTCCCATTGATAGGAGATAGAGCAGCATGGAAAATAGCCTATGCGAGGCCCGGTAAAAAGGGAGGGATGTTAGCAGGGCTGCTCAGCATATGAAATGACCCAGGCCTTTATCGTAATCCAGGGACCCACTTTCTGCCATCCCCTGCGCGGTGCTGGGCAGAGGTAGAGCTATCTCCAGGCTGGAGGCAGGCAGATAGCGGGCGAGCCACGCACTTATCACCCGGCGCAGCGGGCGTAATGGGAACTGGAAATTGCTCTAAAATAAAGTTGCTGGAGAATTAACTTCTAAAGGGTGGAAACGCACAGAGGAGGGGGTGCTGGCCGCTTGCAAGTGGTATGGAATTAAAATCAGGTTTGTGCTCGGTCTTGCTGTGTTCCTGCAGTCAAAAGGCTCTGCTCGGACAAGTTTTTCTCCATCAAACCCGTAAAGCTTTGGTGCAATGGTTCTGATGGATCAGCCCGTGGGAATGTGCTCACAGCAGAGGGGAGGGAGGCTCCTGGGTGCTCTAGGTGCCTTTGGGTCACCTTGATGTTGGTGGTAGTGTCCATGCTGAAAGCAGTGCCCAACTTCCCCTCCAAAACCACCTCCTGCACCTTGGTGGGACCACACAGACCTCATGTCAGCATCCTCCCCAAGAGCCCCACATCCTCCTTGTGCACAGCATTTTCTTTCATCCCTGCTCTGCTGGCAATCCTGGATGCCCCCAGGCTGCCCTCTGAAATTAAGGAGGATTTAAGCCACACTTAAAGCAATTTGGAGCAAGGGCTGAGCTGGGAGGGAACCCCTGGAGGGAGCTGGGGATTTGTGGCTGCAGGGCACAAAGGAGGGCACACTGCTGTCCTGGGGACACCAGGTGATGAGGGGAGAGCTGTTCCCATAAACTCTTTTTATTTATTTATTTGCCCCCAAGTTTTTCAACTTAGTGGCGTTGCATCATCAACTGGCTTGGTTCTATTGCAGCCAGAAGATGGTTGGCTTGGTGTGGTTAGTTGTTTTCTTTTTTTTCTTTTTTCCCCTCCTCTCTAGAATTTAGTTCCCTTTTCTTTCCAGTATCAACCTCAGAAATAAGTTCAGAAAATCACCCCAAGGTTTATTTCTCTCTGCCTCTCTGGAAAGTGATGCTCCCCTGGATGGGACGAGACCTATTGAGTCAAAAGCCAACAGTGGCAGTCAATAAATAAAATCCATAAGTATATTTATTGTATTGTAATCCCAATGAGGTCTCTTGGTACAGGCTGAGATGCCCACGCACAGATGAGCCATGTGAGTTATTTGGGTGTGATGTGAGTTATTTGGGTGATCTATTCCCAGTGCTGTCCAGCTCCAGCCAAGCTAGAAGGAGTTGTTATAACCCCTGAGAGCAGAATAGGGAATAAATCCCTACTAAAACTGTAGGGGATGCCATGAGAATGGAAATAGAGCACACATTTGTATCGACTTCAGTGCGTCACATCGTGTTGTTCCCACTCTTGCTTTTGGTGATAAATTGCAGCGTTTCCGAATGATTAAGCTCAGATGTCTCATTAAGATCTCTCCTTCCCAAAATGTCACATTGCCTTGATGTTTAAAGGTCTCGGTGGTGCGACGGGTGCAGCATTGTGAGGAGCAGCGTCGTGCTGGGAGCCCCCTTACACCCCTGGATGTGTCCCCACCCTGTGATGAGCACAACAGGAATGGGATGAGCTGTAGGGTAACGTTTGCTGGTTCCTACAGACATGGTGCAGTGGGCACAGGAGGGGTGGGCAGCCCAAGGTGGGGTCTTCAAGGCTGTCTGGGTGCAGTTCCAAGCAGCCCTGTGCTGCTTTATCTGCCTGCACAGCATCTCCAGCCCTATATTCTTCCCCCCACATCCTTGCCCTGTCCTACGTTGCCACCCAAGAGGTGAAATCCTGCGTTTTCCTGCAGCTCTTGCAGGGTCAATGTGTGGTCTGAGAGCTGTCCCTGCAGACAGGTGGCTGCAAATCCCTGGACCAAGGGATGGAGAAGCTCTTGGAGGGCTCACAGAGCCTTTTTTCCCTTAGAAGTGGAGATGACCACAGCCTGCCCAGTTCTTGCTGCTGGTGGCTGAGTATTGGGGATGGGCTGCGGTTCAACAAGCCCCTCCGGCATCACAGCCGCAGGAGCATCCTTTTAACATCGCATGGTGAAACATGGGGACACCAGGAGCTTGGTGCTAGAAGCAGCATGAGCAAATCCCAAAAAGTAACGTGGGAAGCAGAGCAATGCCTTGCTCATCTCCTGGCCGTGTGCAGAAGTTGAAAGTAAAGCCCAGCGCAGCTCTTCCACCCGGGAGAGTGGTGGGAGTGCTGCTAGGGGGCCGGAGCTGCACGGAGGAGGGATACGCAAAGCACTCTCGGGTGGGGTTTGCCTTCTGGACCAGCGCCTCAAAAATAATAATAATAAATAACAACCCGTACTCGGGGTGCGGGTGGGCTGGGTTTTGTCCCTACCTCCTTCCAGCGGCCGCTCGCTGCCGCCCGGACCCGCAGGAGCGATCGATTCCCTTGGGTGCGGGAGCGGCCCCGCAGCTGCCATCGGCAGAGAGCTGCTGCCACCGCGCGGCACGGCCGGGCAGCGCCGGAGCCTTCCTCCTCCTCCTCCTCCTTCTCCTCCTCTTCCTCCTCCTCCTTCTCCTCCTCCTCTGCAGTGCACGTGGCTGGCACGCAGCTCCTTGAAGGCGTGCTCGCAGTTTTGCTCCAGGTGATTCTTGCAATTTGGAAAACTCGGAGAGGGGAGGTGGAAAAAAAAACCGCATCAATTTTGCTCTTTTTTAATTATTATTATTTTTATTTTTAAAGTTATTATTGTTTTCCCTCCTAAAAGTGTGATTTGGAGACATCTCTGGATTCACTGAGCTTTTCCTTCTCCCTCTGCTTTGCCTCTGCTGCCTCTTCCATCTGGAAGCTGAGGGACTTCCCATGCGCTCCTGGGGGTGGCAATAGGGTCAATTGCAGTTTTTGGGGAAGAAAACTTTAGGTTGGCTGCCATGGGATGGAGAACCCCATTTATAACCCAACCCGGTGCCTAGCACACTGCATCACCCTGCAGTGAGGGTTCTGGTCTGAACACCAGAGCTGGTAATGGGATGCAAAAGTTCTTCTGCAGTGACATTGCTTTGCAGCTGTGGTGTGGTTTGCCCAGAGCAATGGGGCTGTGTGAAAAGCCTGGAGACAAAGTTTTATCTTCCCCTATGAGGATTTTTTAAGGGTTTGGTTTGAGGTTTTTGATTTATATTTTTTTTTGTTCCCCTGGGGTACGTGAGCATGTGTCAGCTCCCAGCTTTGCAAGGCAAAGCAGCTGCTCATGCATTTTGCTGAAATAGATATTGATTTGAGTTGGACAAAAAAACCACTGAGATTCTCGCTTCTGCTTCTTGCAGACAGTTTGCAATAAATTAAATAATGCATTAATACAGAATAGGAGCTGGGATGGCCAAACCCTGCCCAATGTGATGCTGTAAATCGGAGCTGGGGCAGCAGCAGTGCTTGCTCACGTGCTGGGGAAGATGCTCATTTCCTGCCCTGGACTCTCCAGGGAAAGAAGCTGCTCTTTGACGAGCTCCTTAATTAGCAGAAAGTTGGGTCACAACCGCTGCTGTGTCACCCCGTGCCGTGGTCAGACTGCAGGGGGTGTGAAAAATCAGAACGGTGCAATGAGTGCTCAGAGCAGCTCGTGTTCGTTTTGGAGAATGAAAGGAGGAATTTTTTTCCCCCTCCATTGATAGTTTTTTTGAGTGCTGAATACCCTCAAGAAAGGAAGAGAGAGGGGGGTCCCTTTGCAAAGGGCTTTAAAATGTGTCCCCAGGCACCTGTGCTGGGCTCACGGTGCAGCACCCATGGGACGGGTGGGGCTCTTGGAGCTCTGCTTGCTCCACATCGGGGCAATGCAATGGAGCAAAAAGCAGATTGTTGTTGTTATTATTGTGGCTTTTCACAGGCTCTGGGACATGCCTTCCCTGCAGCCAGGGCTTGCTGAAGCCTGGCACGGACCAGCTGTGGTTAGAGCAGATCTCCATCACAACCAGCCTTGGCTGGTGCTTTGCTACGTTCTGTTTTGCTGGGCTCAAATCCAAAGTTGCTTAAGATGCAGCAGAACATGCTCCTGGGTGCTCAGACCTTCCCTGCAGCACCCAAAGGACCGGATGGATGGGTGCCTGTGTGCAACGAAGCTGGCACAGGGCTGCTCTGCAGGGTGCAGCGTCTGCATTATGTAATGCATTACGTTATGGGGAGGACAAGTCCTTGAGCGTGCTTTAAATCCTGCTCACAACTTCAGCTGTGCATCAAGTCCTGAGAAATGATGCCTTAGGCTTAGAGCTTGGGGGTGTCTTAGTTTCTAACAGAAGTTACTTCTCTCACAGTGTCTGGTATGAAGCTGTGTTTTTGTTCCCAGAAGAGAAACAACTGATAACACCTGGCAGTGTTGAACACAGCCAAGGACACATTTTGTTCCTCAGTGAAGCAGTTAGAAGGCATAAGGAGCTGTGAATTGGGAGGGGACAGGACCAGGGCAGCTAACCCAAACTGACCAAAGAGCTATTCCATACCACATCACATCATGTGATTTTTACGGAAGAGAAATCGTTCTCTTGCTCGGAGGGAGGGGCTGCTGGCCGGTTGGGTATTGGTTGTTGGTCCCTTGCTTTGTGTATTATTTCTTGTTTCTTATATATATATACATATGTACTGGTATTTCTTTTATTCTCTCTGTTGTCTTAGTAAATAGCTTTTATCTCAACCCACGAGTTGTACCATATTTATTCCTTAATTCTCTCCCCCATCCCACTTGGGAGGGGGGAGGGGGAGCGAACAACTGTGGGGGACTTAGCTGTCTGCTAGGTCAAACCAGGACAGGGGGATATTTTGTATAGATGGGATCTGTAAGGTTTTCCCCTGGTGCCTGCTGTCCTTGGGAGCTGGAGGATGCTGGACCCATTGCACCTCACAATGCTGAAGCCCAGATCCTGCCTCGTAGAGCACAAAGCAATGGGTTAAATACCACCGAACTCCTGGTGCCCTCGTCTGGGGTCTCTGGGCAGCACACTGCATGGCCTCCACTCTTCCCAGTCCCTGTGTTTGTGTGATGGAGCCGTGGTATGAAGGCTGACGAGGGATGCTGAGCGTGGTGCTCAGCCCTGAGCTCAGCTGGGAGGTGCAGCAGTGCCACGTGGATGGGGCCAGGAGGGCAAAGCACTGAACCTGGATGATGTGGAGCCCTTTTTCTGACTGTGTGTGACATAACAGCTGTGTGAAAGGCTGAAGTGCACCAGGTTGCTTCTCACCATGCTCTTAGTTTGGGGGAAAAAAACCTCAATTCTTGCTCAGCCCCTCCAGACTGAATGGAGGAAAACCCCAATGTGTGACACAGCTTTTACCCACCATACCCCTTTCTTTAACACCATCCTGGTCGAGTTCTTTTTGGAGCTTGTGTCCCTGTAGCTGTTATGAGGTTCAAAGCCTTGCTCATGCAACAAGCAGCTTACAATAGCAGGAGCTGGGCACAGCCTTCTCCAGAAGGCGATGGGAGCCCAGGAAATCTGTGTTCATTCAAGAGCAGAAATTACTCGTATGGCTTCGGCAGCAGCAAAACCAGCCCTGCAGTGTTTGGGAGCCGAAAGGCTTTGCCAGGCTGCTGAAGGTGAATGGCTCAGGGACACGGAGGCTGTCTCAGTGCGTTTCTCCTTGGCTCACCCTCTCCTGGGCACGCTGCCATCTCCTTGCAACGCCGAGCTCCTGCTCCCCGTGCATCCGGAGCTACGGAGCTGCGTCGCACCCGTCCTTGGGATAACAGATAGGATGTGGGTCAGGGTGAGGTTCTGATGTTGCAGGTGAGTGCCTGCCCGCCCCCCCCCCAGCTCATAGGAGTGCTTACAGCAGCTGTGTCCAACCCATCGCTCAGCAGCAGCCAAAAGTCAGTGTGTGATGGGCACTGAGCTGAACCCAGGACATGGGGAGGGCACAGAGCAGTGCTAGCTCAAGTTTTGCAAACAATGTCATGCATTCTGATGTGTTGGATGGACACAGTCCTGGGAACAGCAAGAAATACGCAGCTTTGCTTTCTGCTTTGATAAAGGAGTTGGAGAATAGGTTTCAAGATTGCCCAAAAGATCATCAATTTTTTGGTATATTTGCAACTCCATTTTCAGTTGATATAAATACATTGCCAGCAGATTTTAAAGTGGAATGGACAGAGTTGCAATCAGACATTCAACTCAAAGAAAAATTTGATCATGTCTCTCTACGAGACTTTTATAAGCCCCATCTTACCAGAGAGAATATCCCTTGCCTCACAATCGCCTTATTCATGCCATCCCTTTTTGGCAGTATGCTTGTGGACAACTGGTCTCAGGGGTGAAGCACAAGAAAAGTAAAATTTCCTCAAAAATCTCTGGTGAGCACCTTGAGAACCCACTGAGAATTGCAACCATTTCCATCAAACCAGATCGATGTGTTAGTTTCACAGAAACAAGGTCAAAGATCCTATTGGTTTTATGGTTTTGTTGGTCTGTTGAATGTTTTATTAAAAAGTACATACGGTTTAGTTACATACATTAACTCTATTTACGTTTATGTGTGGCCCAAGACAATTCCTCTTCACCCAGTGCAGCCCAGACAAGCCAGAAGGTTGGATACCCATGACTTAAAGTGAATTCCAAACATGGAGTGGTGAAATGTTGGTTTACCTTTTCTTTTTGGATCATAGAATCATTAAGGCTGGAAAAGACCTCTAAGACCACCCAGTCCAACCACCCACCTACCACCAATATTGCCCCTAGGCTATGTCCCTTAGTGCCATACCTACACATTCTATTATGTGCGTTGGAACAGCCAGAGGAGATGCAGTGGATGGACGGGGATGGTTGTGATCCCAAAGCCTGGCATTGGGGCAGCTCTCTGCCCCGTGGCACTTGAAGCCATGCAGCGAAACAAGCCCAGGAGTGAGGGCTTTGAGCCAAAATTGGAGTGGGGAAGAGCCCATGGCACAAAGCCATGATGTGCCCTGAGCTGCGATGCTCGGCCTCACCGTGGTTTAGGAAGCTGACCCCCCTGGAGCTGGGATTTCAAGGCAGGTGGGTGCTTGTGAGCTGCTTGTCCTTGCTGCTGGGGGAAAGCACCTGCGAGGGCTTCGTTAGCTGTGCTGGGATCTGTCCTGGTCCTGCTCGTTGCATCTCTGCGGGATGAACAGTGCTGCTACATCCTGCTGTGGGGCAGGAGGGTTCTGTCTGCAGCTCACAGACTGCACAGGGGAGCTGGCCAAGTGCTTCTGAGTAACTGGAAATGTATTTATAGCTGCTAACGAGGTGCACGCAGGGCTTCCATCACGACTCAGTGCTGGCGTTCCTCACTCAGCCGAGCTCGTTCCTGTTGGCTGCATGCAGGGGCTGAACTCTGAGCTCTGGGCTGTGCCTTTGGAGAGCTGCTGCTCCATGTCAAGGGAGTCAAAGGGTGGGAGAGCAAAGGGGCGTGGAGGGGTTTGTGCCACCTTGCAGGGTTGGCACCAGGCACAGGAGGGCTGCAGCTGGGGGCATCTCCCCGCTGCCAGAAATGCGCAGAGGTGGCAAAGCACAGCGCCAGGGATGCGGAGGATGCGTTGCATGTGGATCTGGTTAGAGGCGTGAAATAGCAGCGCTGCCCAGTGCTCCTGTGCCATTTATCTCTGTCTAGGCGAAGGGTGGGAGATGGGTGAAGGCAGCTGACAGCCCTGCCCGGTGGCTGTCACGCAGCAGTGAGTAATGACAAGCGGAATCCTGCCCGGTGCACAGCCCTGCTCACCACACGCATTTCTCCACTCCATCCTGGGCTCTGCTCAGCACCTGCAGCACCTCCAGCCCTGCAGAGAGGCACTGGGTGTCCGTCAGCTGCTGTGAGAAACAGCCTTCATCCCTCCTCACCGCTCCTGTCGGAGGCCAGCTCATTTGTTTTTTCCAGCAGAGGATTTTCGGGTGGGTTTCCTGTGCCAAGATTGTGTCAAAAAGGAGAGAGGGGAGCAGGTGAGTGGGGCAGACGGATGTGTCACCTGTTGTGTCGTGTTAGTGTCAAGGCACAGGGATCAGCGTGAACAGGCGTTAAGCTGGAAAACACAAGGAGGGGAAAAAAGAAGGTGCAGACATAAGGAAAAATCACTGTTGGTGGCTGCCAGGAGGCTGCTGAGCTCATCCGGCGTGGGCAGGATGGATGAAGGTCAGGGCTGATGGATGTGAGAACTGAGCTGGGACGTGGTGGCTGGAATGGGACATGGTGAGGACTGGGGTTGGTGGCTGTGCCCGAGAGGTGGCATCACCCCCTGCAGTCCCACAGCACGTGGCTGAGGGGCTTTGTCTGGGCTTCTCTGGGGTTCTGTGCCGTGGTGTTAACCCTCAGCGAGCTGCTGAGCCTCGTCTGCGGATGATGAGGATGGAGGTGGTGGGGGCTCCTGGCTGGGGACAATGGCACAGAGGGCTCTCAGGTGAAGATAACTGCATCCTCAGCAAGAAATACTCAAATTCTCTCTAGGTCAAATAGCGATCATCCTTAATCTACTTCTGACCACGTGCATTCAGGTGCTGGGATGGAGGGAGGGGGATGCTTCGAGGAGGAAAGCTTTGGAGAACCTGGAGCTTGTGCAACACGTGGTGAGCCAAGCTGCAGCCCAAATCTGCAGCCCAACCAAGCTGCAGCCCAGATCGGTGGCATCCAACTGTGCCATGTGGAGAAGCCATGCTGCCATGGGAGGGAAGACTGATGGCCTCCCCAGGGGTACCCCAACTCTTTTTTGGGGATCTGATGAAGCCAGAAGCTTGGGGGCCCTGGAGGCACTGCAGAGAGCATCATGTGCAGTTTGACACATCCAGGGCAGGAACTGAGCCAAAGCGAGGGCAGTGAAAGAGAGCAAGATGGATTTGTGGGCAAAGACCATATTTATGGCTTTTCCCTCCCTCTGCTTTCTCCTTCTGCCCCCAAAATATTCAGAGAATCCCCATTTAGCATGCTGCCTGCTGGACAAGGAGGCATTGAGCCCGTGGGGTGCACCAGCTCGTGCCTAAGGGATGCGGTAGACGAACATCCATCAAACGAAATGGTTTCTATTTTGGAAAGGATGCAGGAGATGAACATCCATCACATGAAATGGTTTCTATTTTGGTCCTGGGGGTAGCTGTGAGCAACTCCGGGTCATGGCCACATCCTTAGCAAGCATTTGGCCACTGCAAGCTCAACAAAGTTAAGTGCCAAGGGTGCTCCACTCTAATGCCATTGAGTCTTCGGGAATTCACAGCAGAGGCTGCCAAGCTGAATCCATCCTCAGAGATCCTTGTTAACTTCATGCCCAGGAACACAACCAACAGAGCCGAAGCAGTAGCTGCGTTCCTATCAGCTCTGTGGTCGTGCTGTGCAAATAAGCTGATTTATCTCTGCTCCAGAAGTCATTATGTACAGAAATGAGAATAACGGCAGTCATTAGCTGGCTCTAATTTCTTTAAACCACGATTCAGTAACTGAATGCCCATGCTTAGTTGCCAGCAAGCAGTTCTACTCGTGAGCTTAGCTGGGTATTTACAGGATGGGGATGGAAAAAGCATCCGAAATCTGCTGCAGCGACGTGATTGCACTGATTTGTGCTCAGGCAGCAGCTATGGACAAGCACAAACCCAACGAGCAAAGCCCGGTGCTTCATTCTCATGGTTGAGCAATGTGAACCCAGACAGCTTTATGGATGACAGCGTTTGCACGTTGCCACGTGTGGATGCTCCAGCAGAGAGGGATGCTGGAGGAAGCCATGCGTTGCTGCTTGTCCAACCTGCACGGGGTGGTGGTGATGCCCTCCATAAAGCGTCAGTGCACCCAGCATTGCTGTGTGCTGGTGGCTGGGTGTAGATCATGTGTGTCATGGGGGCCACCATGTGACAGGAGGAAAAATGGCTCCGGAAGAGGAGGTTTTCCCCCATCTCTGGTTAATCAAGGCTCTAAAAAGCTGCCCTGACCCGAGTTTTTCTTGTGCATCGCCTCTGGCCTAGCCGGTGATCCAGCTAAATGGAGCTTGCACATGCATCAGTGTAAGGAAGAGGAATAATTAGGGATCTGAGGGTATTTATCATGACTTTGCTCTTCATCATCTCCTCTCCCTGCAGCCATGCATGTGACTCGGGCTCTGCATAGGCTGCGTATTGTGGGGCTGTGGTCACGGTGGATGCTGCTGGCACATGATGGAGGGATGGCAAGGGGACCATCAAAGCGGCTCCGCACAGGGAGCCCTTGTCTGCGTGCTCCTTTGGACCGATGTGAAATAAATTTAGGGCAGTAGGGGGGAGCCTTAAACAGGCAGGATAAATTACAAAGCCTTCTGGTCATCAGATGGAGGAGTGGAGGGGGGAAATGAACACAGGGCCCTTTGCTGGAGAGGGGGCTGCTGCTGACATGTGCATTGGATGCATGTGGTGGGTGCAGGGGGTAACGGGGCCGTGTCCTGAAGGCACTCGGGGTGTGCACGTGGGGTGTTCCACCGTCTGACCATGCAGATTTAGGTAAAGATGGAGAAAATGGGCAGTGTGGATAACTGAGGACGCAATTCAAGCATGCCTTGAAGTGCTTACACGGCTTCCAAAGATCTCGTCTTGTTGGTTTTGGCCTTATTTTCCAGGTGGGTGCTGGCACCTCTGCTTTTTCCTCCCTTGTTGGGCAGTGGTGTGCCCCTCTCTGCAGTCCCTCCAGCCCAGCACCGGGCAGTGATGTCCCTCTCCAAATGGACCAAATGAACGTGCTTCCCCAAGGCCACCCAATAAGCAGAAATCCACCTTCCAGTTTTCTATCCTATTCCCAACCCTTCCCCAGGGTGAGCCCACTTTGTGCATTGCTTGAGGCTCACATCCAGGTAGGAAAAATGGCTTTCCTCCCCCAAAAAAGCAAAAAACAGAGGGGAAGATGCTTTGCCATCCCTCTTCTGCGCGGTTGGGCTGTGCCACCCACCGGGTACCGGTGTTGGGCAGTTTGTCACCGTGCTGCCGTGCGTGCAGCTGGTGGGGATCCGTGGCTGCAATGAAGATAAGGACCCAGTCTCGGGCTGTAAATCATTGCTGTTCTTGCAAACTTGCTGGCTCATGAAGCAGGGCGCTCTGCTATGTGGATCAGGGCTGAGTGGATTTATGTTGTGGCTGGGTGAGCCAGATTTGTTCGGTTTTGCTCCAGTGCCACTGGGAGCTTGCAGAAAGGCATGCTTGCAGATTAATAACTCAGTAGCTCCCTAGCCTCTACATTTCCAAGGTCAGCCATGTGCTGCTACACTTGCTTGGGTCTGCTTTAGCTTGGGTAGTTGGTGACAAATGTTAAGTGGGGATGCTGTGAGATGTGCTTATGGGCAGGGAGGCTTCATCCAGTGTAGGAAATCCATCCTGATGGCGCTCAGCATGTAGGGTGTGCTCATCCCTTTCTCTTGGTTGTGGCCAGGGTGACATCCCTTTATGGAGAAAGGGGAGGAAAAACATCATCAGTGCATCCTAACTATGAAACGTGTGCTCTGCTGCTGGGTACCTCTGTACCCAGATGTTTGGAGCATCAGCAGATGTCTGACAGAGGCACTGAAGGATCTCTTGAGTTATCTGGATAAGGTGCTCCAGTTGAGTTATCTCTTGCTGGCAGGAATGGTGAGGCAGCATCACTGCTGGCTTCCATATGCATGAGAGTCTGTAACCTTCGGAACATGCAGTTTAATTAGAGATGATGCTGCTAGCATCGCTCTCCCTGCTCACAACATGCCTTTTTATCTCTTCAAACGATCTCAAATTAAAGACCCAGAAGGAGATGTATCCTCCTTAGGGGAAAGCAGGGAGGATGGGAAGTTCTCAGATGTCAGTGTTAGAAGCTTATAAATAGAAGCTTTGACTCCTCCTGAAATGCATCATGGATAAAAATAACGCTGGCCCATGTCTAACAGTGTTTCTCCAGTTCTGCCCCAACGCTGATGGGGGTTTGCAGTCCACGATGCAAAGGGTGTTGAGAAGAGCCATTGCCTTCTTCAGGGCTTCTCCTGAAACTGGGAGTGGAGCCTCTTCTCCTGACACCTGAGGGGTTCACAGAAGCACCTTGTGTGGCTCCTGGCTGACTGGAGCTGCGGTGCTCTGTCCATCAGTGTATCTTATTTGGGAGTGATGTGTCTATGTGGCCTTGACCAAGGTTTACGTGGCCTTGGCTGAGAGGTGCAGAGCTTCTTTGGCTTTTTCTATAAATTCTACAGGGTTCTGGTCTTCTCTTTCCATTGACCTCCTCTGTACTGTGGGCTACAAGCACCGAGGTGTTACCTAATATCCCCCTACCTGCCTTCATGTACTGCTCTGCCCAGAGGCTTCAATTCTGCTGGAGTTCTTCATCAAGCCAGGATAGAAGAACCAACGCAACCGCTGCTTTCAAAATGACCAATAACCCAAAATGTGGGGCAATTCCTAGCTCTGGGAGTGAAAAGGAGAAAGAGGGGACGACCTTTAGAAAATTCCAGACATGGATGGCTGCTTTTTCCCCCTTTTCTGCAGTGCATTGGGATGTGTCCCCCTCTGACCACCCTGGGCAATGCCATCCCTCTCTTCACACAGCACAGAGATGCTCTTTGATTGCCACCTGTCTGTGCCTCATCGATTTGTGAAGTTGCACGTTTCTAAGTTTCCCATCCCACGTATTTAATTATCTTCCAGGGCTCATTTTCCTTCTAGAGAACTTCAGCAAAGCCAGCTCCATGTCCCCACCATAGGACACATTTGGAAGATGAGTGTGAGTGGTTAACAGCTTTCTGGCTGCTTAAAAACGAAATCATGGAGAGAAATTAGCAGTGAGGTACTTTGCACCCCGGAGGAGGAGTTTTCTGCGTGCTCACTGAGAGGCAGCAAGTGTTATCTTGTTCCTAAATGTGATTTTGAGTGGGTTGATAGGAAGAATACGCCACTGTGTGAGCACTGAGCCTTGTCTAATAGTGATTTCCAATACAAGCTACACCATGGCAGACGAAAGCAAAGCTATTGCCTGTGAAAAGGCTCATTAGCATGCTGGGAGTGCTCTTTCTGACAATTTTTGGGCACTTAGAAGGGATGAAATCATGTAATGCCATGTGCGTTGGGTCTCAAGGTCCTCTAAATCAATCTTGCCTTGCTGGAGCCAAGGGTCAGATGGCAAACAGGCTGAAATTCACCGAAATGATTGTTTTTGCAGCTGTACTCTGCCCTTTCCTTCATGTAGGGGGAGAAGAGTGTCGAGAAATGTGTTCCTCCTCTCCTTCAAGGAGCAGGGGTCTTGGTGCAAGACCCAGGGTTTGGGAGCTGGGGTGGGATGTGGATGCTCCGTTTCCTCCAGAATTACTGAGTGGTGTAAATCTATAACGCTAAAAAAAGATTTTTACAGCCCGATCTGACCTTGAAGTGTGTTCTTTTGCACCTTCAGTGTTTTCCTGCAGAAACACGCCGTCCTCTGCCACAGCAGCAATAAACCATAGGAAACCACTGAACATTGAGATGGAAAGAAGAAAACTTCTGAAGGGTGCAAGCTGCAAATGGAAGAGGGAAAAAATACAGATGCAAGGGTGGAAAGGGCATTCAGCTGTGAAAATGAACTTGTCGTCACCTCTCTGGGGTCCTGATGCTGACGTGGTAGCAATCCCAGAGACATTGTGATGCTCCCTGCGTGCCCAGAGCAGGCTGAGCCCCGTTCTGGGAGCTGAGGGAAGCAATAAGAGGGGGCCAGAGGGATGAAAGATGGAAATAATGAAGGGAGAGGGGAAAAATCCCTATTTGCTGTGTTTGCACTCAACAGAGGAGCCACTAGATGGCAAGAACACCCTACCAGGAGCTGGCAGCTGGGAGGATTCTCCAAGCTCAGGGTGGTAATTTTGGGGTGATCTGAGCTGTGTTTGCTCCTTGGGTGTCTCTTCCCCTCCAGCACAGCTCTGAGTGCTCCAGGATGCTGCTGGGATGCTCAGCTTAGGGCTGATGTGCTTCCAGCCCCTTCAATGTGTGCTAAGGAAGGCTGGGGCAGGGCACTGCTGTCACTTTTCTGCTCATTCAAACACCTCCCTGCTCAGGGGAGGGAGAAATTTTCGTCTGATACTGCACTTTTTCACAGCCATTGACCAAAAAAAAAAGAGAGAAAAGAAAAAAAAGCTGTTTAAGCAGCTTAGGGAAAAATGCTGCGATCTTGCAGGCTCACTGTCACTGCACAGCAAGGCAGGAGCAGGGACTGTCTCCTGCCAAGATGCTCAGTGCTCTCTGCAAACTTCAGAACCTCTCTTTGTGCTTATTCTTGGGCTGCCTGATGACCTTTCCTTTCCTTCCCTCCATTTTTTCTGTGTTAGGGAAGACTTCCCACTGCTAATGGATGTGGCTGTGATAAAGGCTTTGGGAGAGCCTGAGGCAGGATGTGGGTCAGGGGCAAGCAGCTCTGCTGTAGGGTAATGAACAAATGCAGGGAGACCTGTGGCTGGGCTGGCTTTATCCTGCTGTATATCCTGTTTATAAGGTTTAATTCCTCTGGGTGAGGAAGATAGCATCAGCACAGCTCCTCCAGCTTTGAACAACTGAGTTCTGAGGCAGCTCCTTCTCAAGACACATTCATTTTCCCACTGAGGATAGGCACTGAAGCGTGGAAGGTGATAGCATGGCTTTATGTGTTTATAAACCACTCGAAGACATCTCCGATCGGGGCTCTGTGCTTTTTATTGGCCATAAATTCACGCTCTAGCAGCACTTCACGGCACCATGAGCAGGCAGGTGGCTGGCTGCTCCTTCTGCAAACCTTGAATCGCCGCGTTTCTCACCAGCTCTTGGGCTTCATCCTTTTGTGCATCCCCCAGGAACGAGCAGGGGGGTCCTGTCCCAACGGGGGGTGTTGGCTTGAAGAGATGTTGGCCAAATGCTGTCCGATGGCAGCGTGTAGGGGATGGAGTCACCTCTTGTCTCACCCCACTTTGGGTTGGGAGGAAGGTGAATCTTTGGGACCTCACTGAACAGGGCACTCCCTGCTCGTTGTGGCTCGGAGGAACAATGCAAGACAATGTATGGAGCTTTTTAATGACAATTAACCAACTGCTCCAAGGCAAAACTAGGCAATTTTCTGATGACAAGTGGTAGGCATCGTGGTTGAGGTATTTGGTGCAGGTGTTGTTTCCTCATCAATTATTCTAAGGCAAATTTAGGCAATGGCTGCTAAAGAAAAATGAATACAATAAGATTGAGAGGAAAGAGGAGAGGACAGAGAGACAGAAACAGAGATGCTTCACCCCTTCCTCAGATCCAGCGTGGTCTTGAGTCTGGATCTTGGTCTGGGGTGGTGGGTTGACCCAAGGTAAACGTGGGTGGCAACCTACTCGTGTCCAGAGGATGAGGTCCATAGGTGAGGGTGCTGCAGATCCCATGGGATGAGGGAAGCAAAGCAGCTGTGTCTTGGGGGGCTCCAGGGGGCTGCAGCATCCATGGGGAGTAATGTGGGGCTTTGCACTTCCAGTGCTGGCCAAGGGATGAGTTTTTTCCACCGTGCACACACATATATGGGGTCTGCCCTGGACCTTTGTGCATCCTCTGGGGTCTCTGCGTGGCTGCAGGTAGAGGTGATGTTAAATCACCTCGGAACACAACAGCTCGATGAGGAGAGCAGGAAGGCTGCAGGTATGGATTTAGACTTCTCCCACAAACGATCTCTGAAGTCTGGCACTTACTTTTAATGATTTCTTTGGCTGCTGCTGTTCGAGCTCTTGTTCGAGTGCCTGTTTCTATCTGTGCTGCGCTCGGGAGTTCATTATCTCACTCGAGGGCAACGACTGAGATGAGGGAGTTGGTGGGGAGGGGGAGATGGAAACTTTGTGTGTCTGCAACTTCTGCATCCTTACTTCGTGTAGCAGAGGCTATGGCCACCCAGGAGTACATGATAGTGTTGGGTCATGGTCCAGGGCTGTTCTCCCTGAGCACTGCCCTCTTATTGCTTTGGGAAGGGAGAGCAGGAGGAGAAAACCCAATGAGCACCATCTCTGTGGTCTTCCTGGCTTTGTTTTGGAGGACCTAAGGGTTGGGCAGTGAGCTGGAAGCATCGAGGCTGGGCAATGTGTGGGGCTTTGGCTTACAGCAGCCCCTGGGTGCTCTCTGGAGAGAAGGGGGAAGCACTTTGGGGACTGCTAAGGGACTCGTTCTCTGCTTTGTAAGAATAGAGAAGGGAGGTGAGGTGCAGGCTGCAGCCCAGGAGGGGTCAGCACAGCCCAAGGATTGGGTGGGAGCAGGACGTGGGACCGCTGCTCTGCTGGGAAAACTGGCAGTGCACTGGGGACAAGGGGGACACAGAGCTCTTGCTGCCATGCAATACCATCACCTGTGACATTATTCGTGCTGAGATGCAAGCTGGGATAGCTGAGAGAGAGAAAGCAGCTGTTTGTTCCCTCCCAGGTGCTCTTTTGGGAACGTGGCCCTATAGAAACAGATGCTGCAGGTCCCCTGCTCCATTGTGGTGTGTGCTGGGGGTGGCCTGGAGCTTCAGAATCAGGATGTGGTCATGGGCTTTAATTTGGGCAAAATAAAAAGGGTTTTTGTAAGGAAAAAAACAACAACAACCCAAAGCTTTTTGTGTATGCAGGCAGGGAAAGTTTATAACAGCAAATGCTCCTGGGGCTTGCAGTAAGCAGAAAAACAAAGCTCTCTGCAACTGTTGCATGCTCTCCCCCTGCTCTCCAGCTGCCCCACATCTGGATGTGCAGATCCCCCCATGGGCATCATCACCCAGAGCCCCTCTGTGCTGCAATGGCAGTGCTGCTGCAAATCTGTGTCTTTCTGCTGGTGGAGGGATGGAGCACGAGGGCTGCAATGTCTTTCCCCTCTCCTGCCAAAAGTGGGGGGTGAGGAGCTGAGTGCAGGGCCTGAGCAGATGGTCCTGGCCCGTGCCAGACCTTCACGCCGACGAGGGCAGGGAAGTGCTGCGAACCGGTTGCTAATTAATGATTAATCAGTGAGCTGTGCTGAAAGCAGGAGGTTGTAGCAGATAATGGAGATGGGAGAGTGGGCAAAAGGATGGGGCTCATGGAGGGGTGCAGGTCGGGTGTTTGCATGCTCCTTGGGGAGCTGGTGGTCATGGCACACGGAGCTCTCCTCCTTTTTCCCAGGGAGTGGTGGAGTCACCGTCCCTGGAGATGCTCCAGAACTGTGGAGATGTGGCACCTGGGGACATGGCTCAGTGGGTGTGGAGGGGATGGCTTGATGGTTGGACTGGGCGATCTTAGTGGTCTTTTCCAACCTTAATGGTTCTGTGATTTTTGGTGAAGCAAACCCATGAAGGATGCATCTTGGAATAGGAAATGAGTTCATACCTCCAGACTTGGCTGTCCGGGTGGAGGTGTGGGCATTGTGAGAGGCTGTGGGCATAGAAGAAAGTGGTGAGGATGGTTTTGCAAAACAGCCCAAACTGTGTCCAGCTCTTCTGCAGAGGTTTTCTTGGTACATCATCATGGGATACTGATAGCCCGCTGAAGTGGAGATGGAAATTTCTCTCTTCCTCAAGTCCTAAAGTAATGACTTCAGAAATATCTCACCTGTTCCTTTTTCCCCTCTTATTCCAACGTCTAATTCCCAAGAACTAGGTAACAACTCGCCGCCCTGGGCCGTATTTTCTCTAGGTTGAGTCACTTGGGTGCACGGCTCCTAACATGACCCTGTTCCCACATCCAAACCCATCTGCCCAGAACGGAGATTTGCTTGGGAGAGCCGCATCCTTCCCTCACCGTCTCCCTGCAGCCAGCTCAGTTTTTCTTCCACTCCTCAGTTTTCAGTTCTGCTGACGAGCGGAGGCAACTTTCCATCTTTCCCCAACAGTAGAGACAGAGAAAATAAAGCAGAAGGGCTGGTGCCGATCAAGCAAAATGAGGAGAAGCCCATCAAGCAGAAGTGAAAGGAGAGCTGAGCTGGCTCCGCACACGGCTCGGTGCAGTTCGAGGGGAAGCAGTGCTTAATGTGTTCGGACAGGACCAGTGATGCTCGTGGCTGTGGGGCTCTTCCCAGCCAAAATTAACTTCTCTCAGTGCAGCAGTAACTTGATGAAGGGCTGGGAGCTCCCTGGGTTCTCTGTATGCTGGGTTTTTTTTTTTTTTTTGCGTTCTAGTAGTTCCCCAAAGCACAAAAGCAGCCCAAGGGATGAGGCTTTGAAGTCCCCTTTCACAGAATCATGGTTGGAAAAGACCTCAGAGATGGCCAACTCCAACCACAACCCATCCCCACCGTGCCCAGTCACAGAATCATTAAGGTTGGAAGAGACCTCCAAGCTCACCTAGTCCAATTGTCAGCCCATCCCCACCATGCCCCTGAACCACGTCCATCAGTGCCACATCCACAATTCAGGGCTGTTGAGATGCTCGGCCATGCAGCAATCCTGGGTCTCATTGGCTGCTTCTGGCCTCTTCCCCTTAGGCTTCAGCCTCTCTCATTCCCCACATTTGGCTGAGATTTCCCCAGGGCAGGCGCATCCCATGTCCATGCCAAGTTCCTTTCTCCATACCCCGCAGCTCTGCCACGAAAAACAAGGAATATTTCCCCAGCCAAAGCACTTACACACTCGGTTAATCCCGTCAACACTGGGGTCAGCAGCAGAGGTCTGCAGCAATAGCCTGCGGCGACACATTTAAACTGAAAGGGCAGCAAAGCGGAGCCTCCGTGCTCTGGATCGTGATCATGGCTGCATGCAGATGCGGGATGCGAGCAGGGGTCGTGGGAAGGGAAAGCAGAGCATCACCTCCGTGGTACCCACCCGGCTGATAAATCACTGCAGCGCACCCAGGGAAGCACCAGGTCCTGGCATCTCCCTGCGGGTGCCTGCCCTAAGCCTTGGCCCCAGATCGGTGCTTGTGCTGTCTGTGAAGGAAATCATCCACGTAATCCTTGCCCTCCGCAGGCAGCTGGGTGCTGCCACGCGCCGGTTTCAGCTCACTGACCCCTTTTTGAGCTGGAAAAAGGCTCTGTAAGAGGGAGTGCTGTGATCTTCCCCCAACCAACTGGGAGCCATCTGGCAGCTTCAGAACCGATGCTCTGCGTCCAGCCCCAACCCCGGCAGGTTTTGCTCCTCATCAATTTGGCAGTGCCACCCATAGCCAGGACGGGTGACAAAGTGGCACTGGGACAACCACGAGGTCTCAGTTTCACCTCCCCGTGAGCATCCTGCTCCCAGCCTCAATGTTGCTGTGCTGCTGTTGTTTCTTCTCCTTAAAGCCAGGACTCAAGACAGCTCCTATAGGATGGGGATTAAGGTATTTGTGCACCCGGTGCTGCCAGCCCGGCTTAACCAGAGCGCTGCCCTTGCGTGGAAGCACGGAGGCAGACAGGCTAATGAGCCACCCTGCCCTAACGAGCGAGTGTTTACAGGCCAGCAAAAGCCAGCAGAGAGTCAGAAAGCGTCAGGAAGGCATGATTCTCTTTTATGAAACACTCGTTTTTATCGCTGGTGCTTTTTCCCTGCTATTTCAGCCCTCGTCTATCATCCCAAATGAGGAAGGGAAGGAAAAAATCCACCCCAACAACAATTAGCTGGAAACAAAATCCTCGTAATGGCTGCATTCTAATTACAAATAAAAAGCTCTCCAAATAGGCCCATCATGCAGAAATAAAAAATTTCGGCGATGCTTGGCTTGGTGCAGATGCTTTTCTTTGTGCAAGTGGCTGTTAGTGCTTCGTCTCCGTTTGCTTCAAAGAAAAGGGGAGAGCAGCTGCGTGGCGAGCCCGGAGCTCTGTTCGCTGCACATCTGGGGCTGCATCCCTGCCCCGGCTGCGAGCCCGGGGCTCTTGTGCACGTGGGGCTCTATGGGGACACGTCCCAGTGGGTTTTTCTCAGCTCCTGGGGGTGTCGGGGCAGTGCAGGTGGGTGTGTGTTTGTTGCTGTGGGTGTGCAGATTTCAGGGGTGCAAGCTGGGCACCCATTTGTTGCAGATGCATCATCCTTGCAAGAGGTCCCTGGGTCCCATTGCATCCTGTACAGGGAGGGCAGCAAAGAAAACAAAGCAAGAGGAGGTCAGTGTGTGTGTGACATGAACAAGGCTTGCTTCAGTGCAAATAAATCTGGATGGATTTCAGCAAACTGAGGGTGAGGCTGCTGCTTTCCTGCCCTGCTGGGAGCTGCAAGTGCCCTGCTGGGTTGCTTCTGGCTGCTGCTTGGGTGTTTTGTTGCTGCATCCTCTTGGCAGCAGCTACCCAAAGTGCATGCAAAGCATTCACCCCCCCAGAGCTGATGCTTGCGGGTTTGGGAGCCCTGTGCTCCTTTATTACAGCCTGCAGCAGCTTCTTGTGGAGCATGGAGTCAAAGCTCCTCAAATTAAGTTGTTTGCAGGAGTTGCAGTTCTTTCTTTTATTGGTGCTGGTGACCTCTGAGCACCCCGTGCTCAAAGCTGATGCCCTGTGCCCGTTGCCTCTCCCTTACTGCGTGTTTTCCCTGTTCAGTGTTTTGCATTGAAGCTTCCTCTTGGCTGCTCAAACCCCAAATATTTGCAAATTTCCCCCCTCTCCTACCTTTCTCTTTGCAATTCCCATTTCTGTTGCGAGCCCCACTCCCACCTCTTGATTTCTGCCTGATTTGGGGTCTCATTGTGACTTTTTTGGGGGGTCAATTTGGACAGGACACATTGACACATGCGTCCAAGCAAAGGGATGTAAGGAGGGATCTGTGGGTACCACAGTATGGGGATGCTCCTGAACTCCCTCCATCCTTACTAGTAGGAATTTTGGGGCTAGATCTGCAATAATTCCTCCAGGAGGAACATCCAAAGATGTAACTGAGCTGATGCTGAGGCTCCAACGAGTGACAACGTGGAAATCCTGAGCCAGAGGCTTTGCAGATGTGAATCAGTGGCATGGAATTGGGGCAGCGGTCAGGAGTCCCTGCTGTAGCCTTGCTGAATTTTGGGTTTGGTATTGATAGGAATAAAAGAAAGAGGAGAATGCGGAAATTTGGTATTTTCCACCTAAAATGGACCTGGATCTCTATGGTCAGCGGTGCCCTTGGGGAGAGGAAGCTGTGCTCCTTTGTGATGGAAATGACACTTCTGTAAAATTTCTTCTTTTTTTGGAGGGGAAACAAAGAGAAGAGGCTCTATTGTGACCAAACAGCAGCGGAGAGCAAACCTGCCTCCCTTCTGAGGATTTCAATTCTCCCTGCGAATATTTTGCTCACTGTTTATTGTTTCCCTACCGCGAGCTTTAAAAACAAAACAAAAAGGCCAAAAAAGCCATTTTGCCGGATGTAAATCCAACCACCTCCCCCTGAAACCAAGGGGGTGAAACGCACCAAAGAGAGAGAATCCGACCCCTTTTTGTTGAAGGTTTAAACAGCAGCAACCAAAAAAAAAAAGGAAAAAATCCACCGCAGAGTCGGAAAGCCTCAGCCGCGAGCGGAATTATGGATTGTGTTTGCGTGTCACTGATATTCAGTGAACTGCTATTGTGTTTATTTTCTAAAGATCTGTAGCCATCGGAGAAATGCGCCGTAATTGCTGCTCTGTTTATCGACTTCTGCCGGGGAAAATCCATCGCTGCGGAGAGTTAACGCCCGCGCCGCCGGATCGCGGCTGGATGCGGGTCCCGTTGTTTGTTTGGGATGCTCCATAGGGGATGCTCCATAGGTGGGGAGCAATTTCCCCGTTCTGCAAAGTGTTTTTTGCTTTATATGAAGTTACCCCAAAGGCTCTTGCGGTGGCTCTGGCATCTGCTGGGATGCGGGAGGTGTTGGCTGTGCTTTCTGCCCTCCGCACTCCTGGGTGCCCATTGGGATTTTGGGTTAGGGTTTGGGTGCCCACTGTCACAGCATCACTTTCCAGGAGTCATCCTGCTCTGGTTTCAGCCAGAAATCCCCAACGTGGCCAGAAATACCTTTCATCCAGCACAGAACCAGGGATCCTCTCTCCCTCATGTAGCATTTGCTGGGAAAAACTGCTTTCGCCCTGTATCCTCCATCCTATGAGGATGCTGTTCCCACCCCTCTGGGCTGTGGGCAGCCTGACCCTGTGTGGGCTGCGGGTGCAGCTGCTGCCAGCATCCTCCGTGGCTGCAGCTCAGCCTCCACCCCCAGCAGCGTTCAGCTTTCAGACCTCCCCAGCCAGGAGGCGATTTCTCCAGCGTCCAGCCGTTCTGCTCCATTTATCGTGCCCAGGCTTTCTCTGTTGGTTCAGCAGGAGATTAACTTCCTCTTTTTATTTTGGGGCTCGGCATGGAGATCTCCAGCTGCTTTCTTAGCAAATGTTGGTATCGATAGGGATGGCACAGGGATGGATGCCCCTATGATAAATGCAAGCCCCCCTGCTGTCCTCCAGCATCTCTGTCCCCCTTCCAGCAGAGGAAGGGTTCCCTCAATGCCTCCTGTTGGGAAGGGAGGGGAATCCCCTGCAAATCCCCTGCAAAGCTCCAGCTTTCCATCCAGGAACTCCTCTTGCCACCCAGCAGGACCCACAGCATCATCGATCCTGTCCTACTCATCCCTGTCAAATTTCCCAGCTGATTGCAACCACTGTTCTGCTAACGCTGTCATTTTGGGTAGGGGTAGATCCCACAGTGGTGAGTGGGAAAATGCTCCCAGTGCTCTGCAGGGATGGATTCCATAGGATGCAGGGGGAGCGCTGGGGTGAAGCGCTTGGGATGCTGATGCAGAGGCTCTGGTCCAGCACTGAGACCTCTGCATTGAGGGGCAAAAGCAAAGCAACTGAACCCTAGGAAGGTGCAGTGGAGTGCAACCAAACATTGGTGGGGGGGATAAGTGTGCTCCTCCCTGCAGCCCTTTGCTGGTGGCACGCAGGAGCTGCTCGCTGCCTGCAGTGGTGATTAATACGGGATTTTTGAACTCGGTGGTGCAAAGGGGAGCTGGGTTGGAGCTGGGTTGGAGCCAGCTTGGCCCCCCCAGGGCCTCACTCGGAGCCTCTCTTGCTCTTGGCACTGGCTCTAAGCCCTTTATCAGCGGTGCCCAGTCTGAGTGCTGGGGCTGTGCTGTGCTGTGCTGCCAGGTGATAAGGCAGGGAGAGGGGTGGAGGGGCAAAAAGCCCCCCTGGGGCCAGAGCTGGCCTGAGGGAGCCCACGCTGGGGCCACAACATGCCCAGAGGTGAAGGGGACAGGAGCTGGAGGGGTTATTGGAGGTGGGAGCCTGCTCCTGCTGCCAGCACCATGCTGACCTCCTGTGGGTTTTGCACAGCTCCCAGGAGTTTCTTACAAGCCGAAGAGGTGAGGATGGGACCACAGCATCCCCATAGCGTTAACCAAGCTGCATTTTCCAAGTGGTTTTGGGAGGTGGGAGACAATCCCTTGCTCGGGCTCCCCTTGTCCATCCCATCCATGTGCGGTTGCTGTGATTTATGGGTGTCGGAGATGCTTTAGGATAATGGTGTGGGAAGGGGAAAGCAATCACTGCTGCACAGGTGAATGTGTGTCCTGGGGCCGGCCCTGCAGTCTCTGTTCTTCAGAAGCAGCATTAAATAGGATTGTGATGGGGAATAACAGCCCAGGGCTGGTCCAGGAGCCGCTGCTTATCCTTCGTGGGAAGATTTAAGCCACCCCGGAGCGCTCAGGGGATGGTGCTTGGCTCTGACGAATGACAGTGGAGGAGGATGCGGGGGATGCTTCCAGTGGGATGCTCTCCTTCAGCTGGAGGTGGCATAAATCAAATCAGGATATAATTAAAAAAAGCTGGGAGGACTGAGAGGTGCCCAAGAGGCACTGAAGAGGCTCCTGCCGCCGAGTCCCTGTAGTGCCTGAGGTCAGTGGGGTCCGGCTGTGAACTGGGCTGCAAAAGGGAGATCATGCAGTGGGGAGCAGATTGCAATACTCTGCCCAAGGTGAGCAGAGAGTAAAAGCTCGAGGAGGTGATGAAAGGTCTCAGGATGGGGTGAGAGCTGAAGCTGTAGCATCAAGGAGGTGTTGATTGCTTTCTGGTTTGAACTTTGCATCTCTGCTTGATGTGGGCCTTCCCCATGTTGTGTTATCCATCTGAGGGTTATGAACCAAATATTTACCTTTCCTTTGAGACCAGCAGACCCTCGTGTGAAGGGGATTACCTTCCCCCTGGCTCAGGACAGGGCGTTTGGTAGGGAAATGCCATGGCTGTGGAGCAATGCATCCCTCCGTGCCGCAGCTCAGGATCTCACTGAATCTAAACTTCATTATTTCTGAGGGCAGCACACAGAGCTGGCACTGACACCAACCCTGTGCTGGCTTTGCCAGGGTGCTTGTTTCGGGGCAGAAAGGCACCTTCTGAAACAAAGCCCACCCTGGCGCTTGGAAGGTGCAAGGTGAGCAAACAACGCTGATCCAAAACAACTTGAGCATGCAGTAACACTAACCCTGGTGCTGGATGTTAGAGGGAGCATCTCCCCAGATTCTCTGCTCACCCCATGCTTGGTGCCTGTAAGGGACCAGGGCTGTTTCCCACAGCCCCCACTGCAGCCCACCTCTCACCATAACCATCCCTTTCCCCCTCTGCACCTTTACTTTTCCCTTCTCCCCCACTTTGTGTTTCCTGTGAGTAAAACCAAGCCTTATTGATTTTATTTCAGTAATGGAGAAAAAATTTCCCTTTGGCCCAAGCATGCAGGATGGTAAACTCCAGCCAGGAGAGTAGGTTTTATTTTATTTTATTTTTTTCCTTTTATAGCATTTCTAATCTGTGTTTATGATGCCGGCGCTGACACATCCTAAACTATAGCGTAGCTATAACCCCCGGAAAAAACTCCCTGCAGGATTGAAATAGTGGCTGGCAAACATTCCCTCCTCGCTGCAGCTTGTGAATCAAAAGCCATCAATGCTTTAAGCAAAGGCTTGTGCTGGGGAGGGAGAACTTCTGCTGGAGCCTATGCATATTTTATCACCGTGCTTATTCACTCCGAGCCCTTCTCCCTTCAAACGCCGCGCGGATTTTAATTAAATAGTCGTTCACCAGGCTGTTATTCCAACTTGGATGGCCTCCAAATGGCCGTGTTTGCTTCCCAGAATGATGGCGAGGGGGTGTGCTCCCTTCCCCCAGCTCTGTCCCCTCCCTGTCCTCGTCGAGGTTCGTTGTCCGCCAAAGCCACTAATTACGTTTGGCTGGCTGGCCGCCTGCTCCCCCGATAGCATCTTTCATTACCACCAACCTCTCTGCACTGCCTGGCGTCCCTGGCGTGCTGGGAGCGCTGCTTCTGCACGCCAAGTGTTGATTTCCATCTTTCAACTTTTGTGGGCAAATTTGGTTTGAGGTCCGTGTTTAGAGGGCAGTTGCTCCCATTGGGCATCTCCCATTGGGCATCTCCCATTGAGCGTCTCCCACATCTCTGAGCTCTGCCCTGGTTTCTCCGTGTTCCCATGGGAGCAGGATGCAGTCTCCATCCTCTTGGGTTGAGCAAGATGCCACCAATTGTCCCTTGGGCACCGTGCAACAGAGCACGGCTCTGGGCCAAGCCATTGCGGTATCATCATCAACTATTTCCAAATGGGGTTGGGCAACTTGGGTGCAGCTCCCCATCACCTTCCCAGGTGCAAATCAGGCTCATGTTGGTGCCTCCAGCGTCTTCTCCACCAGTTTGGTGGAAGGGTCAAAGAAATTAATGGGAGAGGAGAGGACATGTCTCCTGACTCTGGACATCTCATGAAGGCTCTCCCCATGGCAATCCAACCTGTAACAGCATCATGCCCCAAACTGATGTCTGCAGCATCCAGGAGAAACCACAGCCAGAGGCTGAGAGATGCCACTTTGCTGCAGGCACCAGGTTTTCCCCTTTTTTTCTTTTCCTCTGCTCTTAAATTCCCACTCGATTCCTCTGAACAAGCTCAGGTACCAACACGAGCTTGCTCCTGCTTGTCATGAGCAAGATGCTTAATTTGGCAGCTCGCTGTGCTTAATATTTCTTTCATGTCTCACATCAGTTTTACATGCAAGCCATGTCTGGATAAGCTCACTTTTTCACTTTTTGCTTTTTTTCCCCCCTGATGTAGCCGACACATTGAAGGTAGCAGCGTTTAACTAATAAAAAAGATTTTAAAATGCTAGTTTTGCACTTCTTTAATTGACTTCCAATTTCCATTTGAATGCAGCCTGGCACACTGCAAAGGGAAAAAAGAGTGCCTGGTAAATAAGAAATGCGTCATTCACTGTTTTCTGCCATAATCAAAAATGTAAAAATTAAGAATCTGAATCAACGTACATTAAACTATGTAATTGCCTAAATAAATGTGGCGGGGTAGATAATGGAGCTTCCTGATTAGAAGAAAGTACCAAATTTAGTGCAAGGGCTGTATTTGGTTGCAAAGCAGGGTGGTTTAGCATCGCACCTAGCAGGGCTCAGCTCTTCTTTTGGGAGATGAGCAGAGCTGGTACGAGATGATGGGAGAGGAGTACGTGCTGGTGCCTGAGAAAGGGTGAACAAAAAGATCTTTGCCAATCCCATTAGCAAAAATAATACCGCTGTGTCGCAAGCTGCAATGAAAAAAAATCGTCCAGGTTTGAGTTTCACCTTACATTTGTCCTTTCTTCTGTGCTGCTTCCCCTAACCTCAGCCAAAACTCATTTTGCCCTCGGGCACAGGATCGCTGCGTGCTTTGTGCCCAAAACCGGCTTTGCCCTTCCCAGCAGAACGAGTGCTGCTCCAGCACGGGACGTCCTCAGTGCCTTCAATCTCCAAAATGCTTCCCCAGGAGGATTGTGTTAATATGGGAGAGTGCAGGAGTAGGAGGGAGAGCCCAGGCTGTTAGTTGCTCGTGGTCATGCAGGGGGATGAGAAAAGCTTCATTTGTGCAGCGCGTTCGTCCTTGCATGGGGCTGTGCAGCCTGGAAACAAGGAGTTAAACCCCAGGTGAAACCTCATGCGGAAGCAAATGGGCATTGTGAGAAAGGCAGGATCCCTGCAAAGCTCTCTGGGCCTGAAATAAAAGCTGTTGGCTGGAAAGGCTCCAGCTGCCTCCATCCTATTCAGGGGTGCCTGAGGGCTGAGGCCAGACTCAGGGCCATGGTGGTGCTGGAATGGGGCTGGGGCCTGAATTTTGCTGGGGGAGGAGGAGAAATGCATTGCAGCATGCGTGAGCACATCTTGGGATTGCTGCTCTGAGAGCAGGCTGTGGAGGTAACCAAATGACAAGGAGAATAATGATAATAAAGGTTTTTGACCCTCAGACATCCCAGCAGGGAGATGCAGGGATGTAGGGTGCTGCATGTTGGTGGTGGCGTAGGATGAGGTGGTAACACAGGATGGGAACTGTCACGTGCCCCAGGACTATGGCAGCTTTTGGCAGGGGGAGAAGTGCATTGCTGTCCTCCATCAGCAGAAGCAATGTGCTAATGAGCAAAATGCAGAGACAGGGTTAATTAGAGCGGCTTTGCTTTCTCCCAAGGTCTCCCAACACGTGTGAGAAGATCCCCATCAATGCCACCAGTGGTTGTGGGAAACCTTTCAAGGCCATTTGGCCATGCAGAAAGAACTAAGTACTGTGGGGTTGTGAACTTGGAGCTCTGGATTAATGGCTTTCCGTGCCAGGTCAGGAACTCGTGGCCATAAAACCCATAAACATCCATATGCCCTAATTGTGCCATTTGGGCTGCTCACCCCATGGCAAACAGAGAAAAGCAAACCAAACAAATTGAGGATATTACCCATTCACACCCAGAAAATGCACTCTGAAAGAACATTAACCTCAGCTCTCCCAAGCCCCAGGGCAGACAGCGTGGCACCCAGCAGCATCCCTTATCTCTAAGAGCTTCGCACCCATTAGTGACTTCGTATTTGACCGAGGACGCGGGTACAGGAAGGGTCTGTCTGTCTGTCCAGGAGCTGTGAGTGTCGGTCTGGGGCTGGCAGCACACAGCAGCGGTGCATGTTGACTAACGTGACAGATGACAAGACATTTCTCTAACAGCCCAAGGAGCTAGGGGAAGAAAATGCAATTACCCAAAGTGGGCTTTTGGCAGGACACCGGGGTGTAAATGGAGCAAGGACGGTACAACCCCAGGAAAAAGGGAGGAGAGGCCTAGATGCTGTACCAGCTGCTCGCAGCGAGGGCTCTGTTTTGCTTTTGGGTTCTTCCTTGGAGATGTTGCTCGTGCAGTAATTAGTGATGTAAAACATGCACCGGCCTCTTTGTTCCCATTAGTCATTAAACGATGCGCAACAGTAGCCTGTGGTTAATTTTACCAAATGTTCGCTTTAATTTTATTTAAGACCAGCTGTCCATAAATCCATAGCATCTATTTACATTGAGTGCATTTAAATATATATTTATACATTGTTCCAGGCTGAGGACAAGGTAATAGGTAACAAGGCAATAGCAGGAGTGGTACCTCACTGGGATGTGCTGGTCCCCACCCTGGGGTGATGTGAGGGCTCAATGGCAGCTTGATGCCAACGGGGACATGCTCTGGTGATACCTCTCAGGGACCAAACTTCGCTGCTGTGTTTCTATGCCCTGAATCCCCCCCATATGTTGGGCATCTGGGTCAGCATGGAAAACCTGGTGTCTGCAAAGCAGCAATTGATGGGGCAGCTGGGAGCTCGGGTTTGTTTGCATTCAAGCAGGCACACCTGCATTTAAATACCTGTAAGCAAACGAGTCCACCCAGCTCTGGCTTTGCTCTTCCTTGTGTCCTCAGGGCTGGGCTTACACGTGTCTAAGTGCAATCTGTCTCCTTCCTTTCTACTTACGGGGACTGGGAAGATGAGGTGGCTGAGGGTGACGTTGCCCTGATAGCGTTGGTTCAACCGCATCAACAGAATTTGGGAAATAAGTGCAGGCTTCTGTTACGTGGATGTCGCCATCTCCTTGCATCTGAGCTGCCTCAGACCCGTGTCTGCTCCGTCCCGGCCCATGGCAGCACCAGGACGGCCGGGAGCAGGCTGCCGCGGGGCGAGGGGAAGGGCTGCAACTCCTTGGTCCCAAAGCGCGGCGAGACGGGGTCAGCCAAGAAGCGGAGGTGGAAGTGGCGGCCGATGCAGTGCACCAGGCCGCCCACCACGGCACACTGGAAGCAGGCCGGGTAGGCTGCGGTGTGGGCAGCACACTCGTACCACAGCTTGGCCTTGGCTCCGCAGCGATAAACGCCGATGCCCATGTTGCGGTTGAGGTCGAAGCGGTAGATGAAGCCGTTGACGCTCACCATCTCCACCGTCCTGTCCTTGCTGCCGCCGGCCGGGCTGACCGCCCAGCTGTCCGTGCGGGCCGTGTAGCGTAGCAGCACGTAACGCAAGGTGCCCCCTGTCACGTAGATCTCCCCGCCGCACACCGTGGCCGTGTGGGCCACAGCGAAGGTGTCATGGGGCAGAGGGGCGGCGAAGGCCCACCGGTCGTGCCGGGGGTCGTACCGCTCCACTGTGTAGAGGCACTCACCACCGATGGCGTAGAGGCAGCCATCCAAGGCCACCAGCTTGCAGTGGGGCCGTGCTTGGTTCAAGGGGCAGATCTCCCTCCAGATGTCGGTCAATGGGTCGTAGCAGAAGACGCGGTTGGAAGGTCTCTGCGCGCGGCCTAGGCCCTCGCAGCCGGCTACCACGAAGAGGTAGTTGAACATGCTGCACATGGCGCACCCCCGGGACACTGCCTCTGGTGGCATGTGGCACAGGTGACGCCAGCAGTCCCTTTTGTCATCGTAGAAGCAGAGCCGGCTGGCGTGGGGGCCAGGCTCCTGCGTGGTGATGTCTGCCACAGCAACACACATATTCCCCTTCATCCTCCAGCGGAGGATGAGCTCCCGCTCACTGGCGTTGAGGCGGCCATAGATGGAGGGTGTCCTCAACACCTGCAGGTAGTTGTCGCTCATGACCTTGTAGGCAGCCTCCTGGAGGTAGCCGAGCTTCTCTGCTTTGGCCATACACAAGGCCTCGTAGCAGTTCCCCAGGTCCAAACGGGTGTCTAGGGCAGGGGGTGACATTTGGAAGAAGTTGGCTCTGGTCGTAAGCTCCAGCCGAGGGCTTGCTGGTGGTGTGCTGGCTGGTGTGGCACCAAACCCATCCATGGGCAGCTGGAGGTGAGGGTTCTCGGCGATCTGGAGGACGCTGTTCTTGTGGCTGAGGCTACAAGCGGGAGCTGGGGGCTCGGGAGCCATCTCCAAGCTCTCCACAGTTGGTGGGATGGTAGGAGAGGTGGTGGGATCCTGCAATGCCGCAGCTGGCTCCTGGGAGTGAGTCTCAGGGAGAGGAAGGACAAAGCTCTGCAGCTCTTCGTTGACCTGCTCCAAGCTCTGCTGGCTTTTGTTGACCTGCTTTGAGCTCTGCAGCTCTTTGTTGGCCTTCTCTGATCTCTGTTGCTCTGTGTTGACCCACTCCAAGCTCTGCAGCTCTTTGCTGACATACTCTGAGCGGCAACTCAGGGCTGTTCCCATAGGGGCAGAGGGGAGAGACTTTTTTGTTGACACTGAATGGGAGACGGACTGGACATAGTAGTCATAGACTTTACCTCTGAGGCTGGGAGACACCCGCCCGTCCCCATCCTTTGTCTTCCTCTCAGCGATGTAGCTCTCCTCCACCTGGATCTTTGCAACTGAGGAGAAAGAGTAGGAGGTGTCTGACATCCTGCTGCTTGTTGTTATGTTTACCCCCAGCTCCGAGGTGACACTGAGGGTCTGGATTGCCCCCCTGTTCCCCTCCTGGCTCATGTTTCCGTTGGCCGAATCCTTCTCTGTGCTTTGTGCACCTCCATCCTCTGCTGTCTGGTCAGGAAGCACAATGCGTGGGACAAGCACACTGCGTCCGTGCCCACTGCCCTTCTCCCCACTCAGCATTTCATTTGGGTCCCTGACACCGGGAGATTTTGGCTCCCCTCCTTTCTCCTCCTCACCCATTTGCAGACTTTGCTCTCCGTGTGCTTGCGCTCGCCGTGGCTCTGGGACGCTCGGTTGCACATCGCCATCACTCTGCCGTGACCCAAACACCCACCTGCGCCGTAGACCCTCCACCTCCTGCCCATCCCGTGCAGCATTTTCCCTTCTCCTCGTCTCTCTGCAAGCATCGGACGCCGGGTTGCAGCCTCCAGGGGCCGAGCGGGATTTGTAAAACCTATATGCCAAAGTGAGCAGGAGCAGCGCGGCGGCGGAGAGGACCAGCTTGCCGGCCAGCTGCATGTCGGACTGCCAGGGCAGGGTTACCTGCTGGCTCATTTTTCCATGCCAAGCGCTCGGGAATGCGAAGAATCCGATTAATGATTGCCGAGTCCCCAGTGGAGCTGGGGAGCGCTCGCCGGGAGTTTGGGGCAAGGTGACTTTGAGCGTGAGGGCTGGCAGGAGGTGTGTGTGGAAGCTCTGTGTGTTTGAGCAAGGTGGGACGGGGAGGGCTCAGGTGCCACCAGCAGGGAGCTGGGGACACAGAGTCACCTGGCAAACAGAGAGGCTCGGGGAGAAGCTTAAGGAAGCACAAAGGTGATGGGAGGGAAGGGATCTCCTCTGAGCAGCCCGCGGTGCTGCCTCGCTCTGTTGCTTTTTGCTATTTAATAGCATTGGAAGGAGAAAACAGCTCGCTTGGTGCAGGGAAGGCTCTGCTTTCCTGTTTTTACTCCTCGATGGGTGAAGCCAGGTGAAAGCTGAGCATGGGGAAGGGAGGGAGGAGGCAGCCCGGCGCCGGGGAGACCTTTGGTCTGACGCCGAGCAGCTGCTCCGCGCCACCGGGTGACTAATTTGGCAGCACACTCGCTAACGAAGGGTGATGGGAAGTATCCCAAAAGCCACCGAGATCTCTTGGTGAATAATGAGACATCGAGAGAGGAGCTGAGGGCTCGGGGAGGGGAAACTCCTGCAAATAGAGCTGGGGTGGAGGAGATGGGGAGAAAACTGCAGGCTGGTATGATGGATGTGCTCAGGGAAAGCAAACAAAATCATTGGGGTGAGGGGAAAAATTGATATAGGAAGGAATTGGATTGGTGTGAGCTGCTGTTTTGAAGGGATGAAGAGCTGCATTGGGGCTTGTCGGGATGGGAGCTGCTGAGGGGAAACTGAGTCATGGTGGATGCCGGACAATGTTGTGTTTGCTTCCTTCTCCCCCTGCAAAGATGTCAGGAATGTGATCAGTTCCCATCTGAATTGTGAAGATTTTGGGGAATTGTGCATCCCCAGGTCCCCATGCCTGGACCATGGAGGGGAAAGAACAGGGCTAGGGACTGCCCTATGCATGGCATCGCACAGCAGGCTCTGTTGAGAGGGCTGAATTCACAGGGAAAACATTAATTTCCTTTTCCCCCAGGGAAACATCTCCTCTGCATGCTGAGAGATGTGCAGAGAAGTGAGGCCCTTTATGAGCTGGGAAGGAGATGGAGGAGAACAGCATGAGCTCTTTTAAATGCAAAAAAAAATCCTCCAAACCAGCCAAAACGTGGGTGCTGCTGCTCTCCTGATTGTATGCAGGGCCTTACTCCCTTCTAGCTTGGGATTTGCTGGAGAAATGAGCCCTGGCGATGCTGCTGAACTCTCCCTGGCATGGGAGGAGCATTACTCAGTGCTGTTTCTTACTGAGGGATGGGGAAACTGAGGCACCATTGGGTCTCGTGCCCGGTGGCACCCAGGTTTCATTGCTCATATGCTTGGTGCTGCAGTACTGCTCATCTCTGTGCAGGGCTCTGTTTTTTCAGGGCTGTTGTGTATTTGTGTGCAGAAGTGGAGGACTGCATGGTAAATGGTGTGATATTTTTAGAAAAAGACTGGAAGCAGAGCAGAGAGGACCAGATTCTTCCCAGGAATGTGCTCTGGGTGCTGGTGGGGACCCCTGAGTGCACCCTTCTGCTGGCACCCCCTCTCTCCCCCCATACTGCATTTGGGGTTATTGCTTTTGGGATGGTGCATTGGGAAATGCAGCAAAGAAGGGGTTGAGGGAGTGAAGACATTTGGATAAAAATCTGAACTTTGGCACAGGGAGGATGATGGCACGTTGTATCCCACGTGCACCTCGATCTGAAGCAACGTGTGCCAAAAGCCATCCAGCAGCTCCCTTCCATTTGGGGCAATTTGGCATGGGGAGCCAAAATTTATAGCTGGATCTGGCTGAAAGCTCGGTGAAAGGGGCATGTGAAGCTCTTGGCCAAACACTGAGATGGGTGCTGGGGTTGGAGCGGTGCCAGGTGGGCATTTTGGGGCTCACCTAATTGGCTGCATGTGCCGCAACCCCAGGGTTTTTCATCTCTTGCTGCTGCAGTTATTTGGCACCAAGATCCACATAGAGGGCTCCTTGTGCAGGGAAGGATGAATTATGCATGTGTTTGTCAGCAGCCCTGTGAACCCAGCCAAGCGACCGTGCCCGGTAACGATGGGATGGAGGCAGAGGAAGCACCAAGCAAAACCCAATGTCGCTCCCACCTGGAGCATCCCTTTGTGTCCCCATCCAATGCCCCCAAAGGCTGGGGGCATCCCAGCATTGGATGCATCCTTGAGATGTAGGGTTGGGCTGCTAAAGCCCCAGCCTTGGGCACGCTGCAGTGTGTGCTGGGATGAGGGTGGTTTTTATAGGGCTTTTTATAGAGCTTGGAAGGACCAAGCACGTCGCAGGGATCACGCTGGAGCAGGGCACGCGGCCGTTGCGAGCTGCAGTGATGTCTTGGCAATTGTGATCCTAATTGAACGTAATTGCCGCCTCTGAATTTTGCTAAAACCTTTTCAAAGTCCACAGAAATTAGGGAACATCGATAATGCCGTTCCTTGGGGTTTTCAGCTCGCGTCATCCCTAAGAAGCGCGATTAATTTTTTACAAGCTAATCATATCTCTTAGGCAGATTGTCAGCGGAGGATCTGTCAGCTCTCATCAATAATGAACCAACGGAGCAGCTCCGTACCCCTGCAGCCTCCTGCATTATTCACTGCCAGGTCCTCAAACAACAGGGGTGTGGCAGGGGGGGGTACAAGGATTTAATTGATGTTCTTTGTAATTCCATATAGGACAGCAGCAGGTGTAGGATGAAATGGGGCAGGAGATGATGGTTGGACGTAGGTTATCTGTGAGGTTTTTTGGTGAGGTCACACCGCTCCGGGTCCATCACCTCTGCTCGTAGGGTCGGGGATGAAGTGGTAGAGCTGCTCCCATGCCTGGTGAGTCAATGTGAAAACAGACACCTCCACTCAAAGTGAGAGGTTTTTGCGTATCCTTGGACACCATTTGGGCTGTTCTGGTGATGGAAGAGTCGCAGTCTCCATTCTTTTCTGCAACGTGATCGATATTCTGCCATAATTATCAGTAGGGAAAGAGCCAAGTGTCCCCAGTGTTGGGTTTGGAATGTGGGATGCCAATAGCTCATCCATCCTCCCCCGGTGGTCACGCTGTGCCAAAGCTGGTTCAATGAAGCGGGTGGTGGCACTGCCTTCCTTATGCTCATTTCCATGGTTCCAGGCTAAAACGTCGCATTTGCATTTAAACAGAGGTTCGGGTGTCTGTAAATCCCCATTTTCATAGCGAGCAGACATAATGGTTGTTTAATTGCGTTTGGATGAAGGCCCCGGAGCGCAAATGGGGTTGGTGCATCTCCGACCCAACGAGGAACATCTGTGCTGTTGGGAGCTCTGCTGCCTGGTCTACAGCACACAAGTAAACCAAATAGCGTGGATTTCTCTAAAAAGAAAGATTCCATCTCAACCAAGTGTTTGTAACCTACTTTGGAGCAACAAAAGCCATCGGGGCTGGGAGCCCTGCGCTCAACGGGGCGGTTGGTTTGGAGAGTTCAGGATTCAGGCAGCCCACATCCTTCCGTGCTAGAGAGATTCGGATGCTTGGTTCCTTTGCTTCAGGATAAAAGTTGAGTCGCTAATCCTCCTAATTCCCAGCCAGCCGAGGGCTCTGGAGCAAGCCCTGCCCTGCGTAGCTTCCAGCCCAAATTACAGTGCTGGGTGCTTTCGCGCATCGGTAGCAGCTCCTGAGCTGCTGTGTGTTTATTCAGCTCCTTTGAGGTCTGGAAATTGCTGGCAACGGTAAGTGGTAGGAAGTGAATCTGCTTAATAATAATTAATCATAATAGTAATAATAGTAATAACGCTTAGCACTAGTTCAGGGCTTTGGAAAGCTGAAGCACTGCATGGCTGCTGGCTAATCCTCTGGGATTAAGTTCCTGGAGGAAAAGGCAGGGGGGTGAGTGCCTGCAGTGGGGTTGGGTTGGTGTTACAGCCCTGGTGTTTTGGGGTCCCATCCCTAATGGCACTCATGCTGGTGATGTGCATGGTCTGTGCCCTGGAGCTGAGTCTTGGTGCAGCTCAGTGCGTTGGTGATGTGGCAGGGCTGAGATCTTCCCATCCACCAGCCTGGGTGTGCATGAGGATGGCATAAATGGGGGGAGATGGTCCCTGCTGCTTTTCCAAGGGAAATTGGGTCCTTGCTTCATAGAAACAGTGTGTGCCCCCTCCCAGACTTTGAAAAGCCCCTGGGGTACCCCATGGTGGTCCTGGTACCCCATGGTGATCCTGGTACCCCCACATGATCTTGGGTACCCCAAGGCAGTCTCTGGATCCTCACCCATTTCTCAGCCCAAGCCCTCCCTCACCTCTACCCCCAGGAGGCAAAACATTCAGAGCAGCCTTCTCCAGGGGCAGATTTTTTTTTTCCTTTTAATTAAATTGTCTGAGGAAGCCAAGACACAGACAGAAAGAGACTGAGACTGTAAATAGCATAGAAAAAAAAAATAAAGAAAAAGAGAGAGAACTGATTGGCGGAGGTGTAAATGCTGGGTGGAGCTGTACGGAGGAGGAGGAGGAAGAGGCGAGTGAAGCTTCACGTTAGCTCCAGGATCACTGTTAGGGTGAGTGCCAAAACTAGTCTGAAGCTGCTGTGGCTGGTAACTGAACCTAGGAGGAGGAGAATAGGGATGGAGAGATTAAGGAGCTTCGTCTCGATGGGTTCAGCAGGGATGGGGCCACCATCTCCACGCTTCGAGGTCCTCCAGTTGCCACTTACCATTGGAGTCCTCTGTTCCTCGGGGAATATTTGGGTTTTCTAAGGGAAAGAACCAGCAGAGAGGTGGGTTAGGAGGGAGGAGGGAAGGAAAGGGACACGTGTGAAGAGGGGGTGACACCGTACCAAAGACGATGAGGCGGGTGTGGGTGTCGGTGGAGCCCAGCGGGTTCTGTGCGGTGCAGCGGTACATGGAGCCGTTGAGCTCAGCTGGCACCCGCTCCAGCACCAGCTCCTTCCCGGCGTGCTCAGCGCTGCCGTCCAGGAGCCGGCTTCCCACGCGGGTCCATGTGAAGAGGGGCTCGGGGAAGACTTCATTCTGCATGGGGGAGACACCAGGGTGGGGACTGTGACCCCCAAGCCAAGGCCACTCTTGTCCCAGCTTGATGGGACACAACCTTGAGTGTTGACGTGGATGTACAGACAACATCACCCCATGACAGTGGGGACAGCATCACCCCATGGGGACACTGACCTGGAAGCCCTGCACCAAGATCCGAACAGTGTCTCCAACACGTGCTCTTGTTGGGGTCATGGTGATTTTCGGGCCCTTGGGAGCAACTGCAACAAAAGGGGATGGAGAGAAAAGGGTCGTCAGCCTTTGGTTGAGGTTAATGGGGGTTTGATGAGGCGGTGGCACGGCGGGCCAGCTGGGGAGGCTGGCAGCTGGGTGATTGATGGACAGACTGATGGATGGCCAACTGACTGATGGACAGGTAGGCGAGTACCCTGCGGGCTGATGAATGGGATGGCTGATTGATAGATGACTGCTACGGGACGCAGTGATGTCCAAGGACATATTTCCTAGCCAAAATGGGGGGGCTGGCTGCTTTGATGCCATGGGCATGGATGTGGGGGATGCAGGGAACTGTCCCCAGGATGAGGTGACCTTGGAGGGATGGCCACAATGCTTTGCTGGCACAACATGCTGAGGACAGCCCTGCAGAGAGGAAGGGATCCCTCTTCCCATGCCAGTCTTGGGGCAGGGGAAGGGGCTCATGGCTCATTTTGCCATCGTAGGTATTGGAGCTGCTGGGATGAAGCCAGTCCTGGCCTTGTGTGCAGGGCAGGATGATGCTTGATGCAGGCGTTTTAATTTATTTTTGAATTTTTACCTGTAGTGAGAGGTCCTTAATGAAGGTGAAGGGGTGGTGGGAGGGCTCCCTAATTAGCAAGCAAGCCACAGCCCTCCTTGTTAAGGTCTCAGCCTCATGTGGAGCCCCAGAAGGTGTGAAAACACAAGATTCCACTTAGTTTTTGGCTTATTTTGTGCGGGGCAAGAGTTCTGCATTAGCAAGCCTCCTACCAGGAATGTGGGTGAACTGTCAGCTCAGGGATTTATGGGACTGTAGAGTTCTGTTATTTGTGTGGGTGTGTGAAAACTTAGGACTTATTACTTATTTTTTGGCTGATTGTGTGTTGGGAGAGAGCTTTCATGTTTGGTGGGGAAGAACAGATGACGAAGGGCTCTGGATGAGCTGCCCTCATTGGGCCTCCACCCTCCCACTAATTGGGGTGTGGCTGATGAGCTGAAGGAGAGGAGATGGGGCAGTCAAAGCATCAGCCTTGAGATGCTTGGGTGGAAAGCCAATGGGGAGAAGCCAATGGAGCCAAGCTCTGCAGGATGCCATCCATCATCACTGATGCAGTGAGCTGAGTGCCCTGCGTGGCCAGGAGCAGTGCCCTGAAGCTGACCCCCAAAATGTGGGGCTGTGCCTGCATCAACCCCTGGACCTCCATCCCTTCCACATTACCCCAAAACCCAATGTCTGAGTCTGCAACCCCCACCCCTACATCAACCTATGGCATCCCCCAGTCATATTCCATCCCCTCTTTGGGGGGCCATGAGGTTACAAGGACATGGGGGGAAGCAGCCCCATAGCCCCTTCCTACCCCATGCTCTGTTTCCTGTATAGCACACAGCAAAATGCCCCCTCACTTGATGGATCCCCCAAAAAACCCAGCAGCCCTCCCTCCCCAGGGCACCTCTGCATTGTCTCCTTCTATCATCATGCAGCTCTACACACCACCCTGCTTCGATCCTCAGGCATCCAAAGAACTCAAAACGCAAAGCAAAAAGGAGTGAAAAGTGAAAAAGTAAAAATGCAAGAAAGAAAAATGCAAAAAAAAAAAAAAAAGGCAACCTCCCGATGAAATAGGTGGAAAAAGAAAAAGCAAGAGATGCAAAAAAAGCAAGAAATTAAAAAGCAGAAATGATAAAAGCAATAAATTCAAAAAAGCAATGAATTCAAAAAGCAGAAATGCAAAAAAAAAGCAATAAATTCAAAAAGCAGAAATGCAAAAAAGCAATAAATTCAAAAAGCAGAAATGCAAAAAAGCGATAAATTCAAAAAGCAGAAATGCAAAAAAGCGATAAATTCAAAAGCAGAAATGCAAAAAAGCAATGAATTCAAAAAGCAGAAATGCAAAAGAGCAATAAATTTAAAAAGCAGAAATGCAAAAAAGCAATACATTCAAAAAGCAGAAATGCAAAAAAAGCAATACATCCAAAAAGCAGAAATACAAAAAAAGGCAAGAAATTAAAAAAAAAAAAAGCAAAAAAAAAGGCAATAAATGCAACAAATGAAAAAGCAAACGTGCAATATTTTCTTTTTGAACCTGCAATAAATGCAAAAAAAAAAAAAAGCTAAGAACTCCCCCCAAAAAACACAGCCACTGCCCTTACCGAGCGTCACCTCCGACTGCATGGGCATGGAGAGCGCCGGGTGCTTCACCTCGCAGCTGAAGAGCGCCTCGTTGTCGATTTGGGGGTTGAGGGTCCAGGTGAGGGTGGCCCGCGCCTCCACCGTGCCGTCGCTGATGGGGACGTGCGTGTGGCGGAAATAGTAAATGGGCTCGGCCACGTGCACCCAGCGCGGGAACTCCCGGCTCACCACGGTTTCGGGGATGGCTTCGGTGGCCGGACCCCGCTCAGCTGCCAGCCCCCGTGGGGGCTCAGCGGTGTTGGGGGGCCCGCCCCCCATTTCTCCCTCGGCCAGCGATTTGGGGACCTTGGTGTCGTCCAGGTCGCGGTGCAGGAGGTTGCGGGGTGCCCAGTTCCCGGTGGCGGCCGGTGGCTCCGGCAGCGGGGTGGCCTCGATGGGCTCCCCGTCTCGCTTGAAGTACACCTGTGGAGGGGATAGAAGGGATGGGGAGCACACGAGGGTGTCACCAGGCTGCTGGCTGTGCTGTCCCCTTGGGCACCTTTGCATGGGGTTGGCATCAAGGCTCTGCAGAAGGATGCTATGGGGCCAACGGGCAGGTATTTGCTTGGCTTTGACACCAGGTCTGTTAATATATACGTAAAAATCTATATGTTAAAAATAGAAACAGCAGAACTTCCTGTTGGAAATCTGGGGACAACGTGTGCATAATAACGCAAGTACAATTTAACATAGGTCAGAGAGAAGCTCTATTAATTATGGCCAGACGACAGGACGGGACGGGACGGGACGGGACGGGACGGGATGGGATGGGATGGGATGGGATGGGATAGAACAGGATAGAACAGAACAGGATAAGAGAAGATAGGATGGAATAGGATAGAATAGAATAGGATGGGATAGTTGGAAGGAGATCATTAAATAGAGAATAGAATATGATAGGACAATTTCAGTTGGAAGGGACCTACAAAGACCACTGAGTCCAGCTGTCTGGTCACAGTGAGAGCACCTACAGAAAGCATCTCCCCCTCCAATTCCCTCTTCTCTGCCTAGTGATTGCAAGGACCCAACCTGTAGATATTTGCAGAAATAAATGAAAAAACCCAAAAGGATTCTGCTCACCAGCGGGGCGGGCTTGCCGCCGGACACCACACACACCAGGGTGAAGTTCTGCGCCTGGTAGCGACTGAAGGGCGCTGGTGTGTCAGCGGCAATCACTGAGATGGAAGTTGGTGGAGCTGCATTGAGGATGAAGAGATGGGGTGTGGGTGTGGTGTCCCCAATCCCACCACCAGCACCACCCATCTGACCCCCTGCAGCTCACTGGGATTACTAACTGGGAAGCTGTGAGCTGGAGGTCACCAAAATGTCTTGGTGGTGGTTTGAGGATAGGGTGTAGAGACCTTCCTAATGGTTCCTCTCCATCCCCACCCAGCTGCTCACTCACCCATCATCCTCACTGTCACCATCACATCATCATCACATCACTGCCATGATGCCGCCATCTCATCGTCCCCACCTCATTGTCTGCACCACCACATTGTCACCACTGTCACGTCATCATCACCATCATCATATCACCATCATCATATCATGTCACCATCGTCATCATTGTCATGACCACCCAGTTGCTCACTCACCCATCATCATCATCACACCATTGCCATGTCTCCATCACCACGGTGTTACTGTTACCACGTCATTGCCACTACCATATTGTCACCACGTCATCACCATCACAACCACCACATTGTCCCCACCTCATTGTCCTCACCATCACATTATTGCCACCACCACATTGTCCTCACCACATCATCACCATCATCACTTCATCATCCTAGCCACCACATCATCATCCCCAACACCACATTGTCACCACCACATCGTCACCACCCCATTGTCCTCACCACTTGACCACATCATTGCCACCATCATATGGTCACCGTCATCATCACCACCATCACATTGTCACCACTTCATTGTCCTCACCACTACCACATCGTTGCCACCACCACATCATCACCACCATCACATCACCACCATCATATCATCATGTCCCCATCCCCACCATCATATCATCATGTCCCCATCCCCACCATTGCCATCGCCACTGTCGCTGCGCTCACCCATCACGTTGAGGAAGATGTTACCGGATGCCAGGACCACCTTCTCCCGCGTGGCTCGGTCGTAAATCCCCACGTGACACTCGTAGGGGCCGTTGTCCGAAATGCGAACCTCGGGGAGGCTGGGGAGGACAGAGGGGACTCACTGCCAGCCCCCACCCCAGCTCCCCTCATCTGTGGCAGGAAGGAGCATCCTGCTGCCAGTGCTGGCAATGAGCCGCGGATCAATAACTATTAATAACTGCAAAGGCTTCAGGAGCGAGCTGTGTAATGCGGTTTAGCAGCTGGAGTTTACCGGCACTGACAGCTCCTCGGGAGAGTAAGTAATGGCATTAGTGAGAGGAGAAGCTCACGGGAGGTAAAGGCACCGCTGAGAGCAAAAACCCACGAACCGTGAGCATTAAATGCCTGCAAAATGCTTATGGTAAAGGCTCGGGTGCTACGGAGCCCTGCTTCCAGCTGGGCAGTGCCATGGCAGTGGAAAAGCACGGTGGATGAAAAGCATCAAAAGCACAAACGCTATGCAGGGCATGCTTAGATCTATATGGCAGCTCGATTTTTACACATATTTAAAAACCAGGAGAGGAATGCAACGGAGGTGGAAATGCTCCAACCAGCTGCAAAGAGCCGCCTACCAGTGCAGCATCCCACCATGGCAATCAAGCATCCTCCCATTGGGACATCCATGCCACAGCATCATCTGGCTAACCCCAGCTTTACAAAAAACAGCTTTTCCAGCCCCAAAAATGGATTTTTCTGCAGCGCTCAGGCGTGCACCTCGTGGGGCTTCCCCGGCTTAGGGGGGAAACACGGTGGCAAGCAACTGGGCTGCTCCTTGCTGCAAGCCCCTGGCTGCCTTCCCGCGCCTCCTCGTCGTGTGAAAGTCCCGCGAGCGTCACCGAGCCCCCGCCGACGTGAGCAGTCGCTTGGCAGCGCCTTTTAACGGCTGCGTCGCCCTCCACTGAGCCTCCGCCATCTGTTGCAGCCTCTAATTACCCACGCACGCGCGCTTCGTTAGCGGAGGAGAGGGATGGGAGAAAGCAGTCGGGGGAGATTTTGCTCGCCGCTGGATTTTGGGCTGCCCTCTTGCTGCTGTAACTTGGTGAGCCCTTTGGAGTTGTAAGATTTGGGGTAAAATGGGCCTCATTGGGTTGAGATTTCTGCAGCTGTGATCCCAAAGAGAAGGATTTCTCTCCCCATCAGCAGGGATTTGCTCCCAAATTTGGGGCTTTTCTACCCCCCTCAGGGAGATTTCCTCCTAAACACCAATACAGCCCTACAAGTTTCCCCTAAATCCCAACCCCTTTGCAAAGAGAGATGGATAGAGGATGTCAAAACCCACTGAAACACCACTAAATAGACTCAAAAAGCAACTTCACGGGCTGCTGAAGCAGCCACCAAAGCAGAAAGACGCGAGGACAGACCCTCCCCAAAAGCACCAAGCCAACGAGTCAGAAAATGGGCTCTTTTCATACCCTTTGAGAAACAGCTCCTTTCTCCCCGGGCGAGAGGGATGTTTGCTGTTTTCCTCTGAAAAAAGGCAACGGCGTGCAAATACTTTGAGCACAAACATCCTGGGCTGCACGGTAATTGGGACGATTTGCAGGCACCGCGCCGACAATTACCGACGCTTTTAAGTGCTCGGTCCTAGGGCAGCGAAATTTTCTGCTCTCAAATTCTATTAGTTCTACAATATGCCTAGAAAAAAAAATACACCAAAAAACGGAGGTTTCTGAGCCAAAAAGAGAGAGGGTTGTTTTGCACGCTGTTAGGTGCGACGTGCCCTAAAGCAGGTGAATTTGGTGCATCCTCATTCCTATGGGATGGCTCAAGGGTTGCTCATGGTTGGGGTTTTGCTCTGTGCATGGGAGATGTTTTATTCTGGTTTAACTCCCTGCCCTCCCTGGTGTTACCCTGCTGAAGGAGAGCAGTGGTTAAACCCACGCTGAGCAGAAACACTGGTTTTACAGCAGGAAAACAAGGTTGTCAAGTTAGGGAACGTGTAATCCATTAGTGCAGCCTCCCAAACATCCTCCAACAGTAATTAGTCATGTCAGAAATCCGCACGGCAACCAAGCGGGCGGCTCAGCGGAGCCTGAGCTACGCGGAGAAGCAGAACTTGAGGAGGGGAACATCCTCCGGGTACCCTCTGGGCATCCGCTTTCAGTTGGAAGGGACCTCCGTGGGCATCCTATGAACAACCCCTGGGCATCCTACGAACAATCCCTGGACATCCCCTGGGCATCCTCTGAGCAACCCTGGGGCATCCCCTGGGCATCTTCTGAACATTCCTTGAGCATCTCCTGAGCATCCCGAGATACCTCTGAGCATCTGAACATCTCCCCGAACATCTCCCCTCCAGCCTTACTTTCCTGCTTGCTATCCACTCTACATTCACATTTATCCCCATCGTAGAACCGTGGAACATCCCCAGTTGGAAGAGACCCAACAGGGATCATCCAGTCCAACTCCTGGCTCCACGCAGCACCACCCAAAATTCACACCACATTATGCCACGAATTGAAGCCACTGACTGCTCTTGCTCCAGCTTATATCAAAACACAGCTCCCAATAAAACAGCAAAAACATCAAAAAAACCCCCACAAAACTCAAACCAAAATTCAAATTAAAAATAAATCAGAATATCACGCTTGCACACAGTTGGGTATGCATGCTCATCCAAGGGATGAACCATGCCAAGCCCTTTCCAACTCCTATTGTGGACATTTGCAGGCGTGAAGCACTCTGTTGCCTCGAGGAATCGACTGTATTTTCCCTACCATACATAGGAACTTTATTACCTGGCACTTGGAAAAACAAGCTTTGAAATACGATTAGCAAATTCTAATTTAAAAGGGAAACAAAGCAAAAAAAAAATCGTGAAAATAAATACTTCGCCTCAGCCTTTTTGGTTTGAATTAAGTCTCCCCTTGATGTTTTTTTTTCAGGCTCCAGTTTTGTTTTTATAACACCAGCAATAAAACAAGTGTGTAATTAGTAATAAAGCTGACACTCTTGCAAGTGATTTCGTACTTGGAAGAAACACAAAGACGAGCATTCATGCTGACTGTTTTATATATAGAGAGAGGTTTTTTTTTTTTTTCCAGCTTATTTCCATCCCTGGAAATCTCCACCAACATCACCCCATGGCCAGGCAGGACCTTGGGGATGGATCTTGGCCATTTGGTGATGGCGCGTCGCAATACGACCGTTGCCTTCCAGTGGTTGCAATGAAGCAAAAAAGAGGCGATTTCTCAGCCCACACAAACTCATAGAATCATAGAATGGTTCAGGCTGGAAAGGACCTCAGAGATCATCTTGTTCCAACCTGGATCCAAACCTTGGGGCTACCAAATCCTCATGGATGGATGAAGGGGATGAGTATTGACTTGATACCCTCAAACAGCCCCAAATGGGGAAAATTCCTAACAAAGGCATTAAGAAGCCGTTGGCGCATGAGAGGTGTTGGGACAACTTACCGCACCGTGGACTGGTAGACCAGGTCCTCCCTCTTCCTGTAGTTCTCCATGTGCGAGAAATTGGTGGAGAACATGGCATCGAAGGTGAAGATCTTCTGCTTGATGGTGCCGCCGTCGGTGACCTGCAGAGAAAACCCCATGTAGAAACCCCAGACAGCAAAATCCTCCTCTTTCTGCCTGGTTATCGCTGTTGGTATCACCAACCCCATCTCCAGCTGCTCGCTGGGGTTGTTATTTCTAGTGGGAAAAAAAGGTTTTTTTGGGAGTGGGGAGGATTCATCCCCACACCCTGCAATGCCTTCAGGTTTATCTCCTTCCATTGCGACTCGCAAAGCTTTTGTAGGGAAAAAAGAGGAAAAAAAAGCAGAAGAAAACCACGCAGCTTGGCCATGGGGAATCTTAAGGCTGGAACAGCACAAATCAATACATTGGAGAGTTACAAAAATAGTCCTTTTGGAAAAAAACTGGCGTCAGGTGCAGAAGGGCAGCGACAAACCCCAGAGCAGCATCTCCTGGCTCTCCCAGCACCTTCCTCCCCGCTTGGGAGAAACTCAACTTTCACTCCAGATTTTATCTTTTCCCCCCTTTTTATCGCACAGAGGAGGGAAAAAACGCTGTCAGTAAAACCGTCTCCCCAGATTTATTGGCTGAGGCCGAGGCTTTTATTGCAAAGAAAACACACGCTCACACCAGTGCAGGATAAAGAGCCGCGCAAAGAATTATCGGAGCCGTAAATCTCTGGCCACTGAGGGGACGAGGGGAAGATTTCAAGGACAGATCCCATTCACCCCGACTTTTATTTACACCCTGGGTTGGGTTTGGGGAGGTTTGGGCCAAGGAGGAGAAACCCCAGTGTCACACCTGGATCTCAACACACCGTTACTGTCGGTGCAACGCTCGCGGGGGTTTCCCAGGGATTGCTTTGGAGATATCCAACATCTCAGGAAACGAACGAATGAATGAATAAAATAAATAAATAAAGGATTTAGCAAAATCCATTCTGTTTTTGGAAACAGCGGTGACAAACACCCTCTCCCGCGTGCTGCCCCAATCCCAGATGCAATGGCAGTGGGGTGCAGCACCAGCCATGATGCTCCTCTGCAGATGTCCAAATTGCATTTTTTTTCCCCCTATTTTAAGCTGCTTGTCCACACGCTCTCTGTCCCAGGAGGGACACTTGGCTTTCCTTTTTCCTACTGGTTTTGCAAAAACCTCTTTGCATTCTTCCGTACCAGTGGCGGTACCCCACAGTTTGCAACCGGAGATGTTGCAAGAAGGGTGGGATCCCTCATCCCACCGGCACATCTGGCCAGATGTGGGGCCAGAAGAGATGCAGAGGCACCATTTACCCCCATGGGAGCCCCTGGGGAGGGTCGGCACCGCAGCTCTGCCGATCCCATGGGGATTACAGGCAGCCAACGGGCTCCTCTGAAAAAAGGAGCGCACAAAAACGGTCTCTCTCCAGGGATTAGACCTACTTACAGCCTTTTATCTGCGCCCCGGGGTCAGGTTTGTTTTTATTTTGAGAAGAGCGACATGGATGGAAAGTTGTTGGGTGGATCTATGGGGGGGTATGGCAGCATCCTGGCATCTCGCTGGGGTGAGAAGGAAGGAGCACTCAGCAGCTTTGGGAGAAAATTGCCTTAAATTGCCCCATCTCCAAGGAGCCCCCTGGAGCATCGCCACAGAAAAGAGGAAAAAAAAAAAAAAAAGAGGAAAAAGAGCATTTACGGCACCGGCGCTGAGCTCAGCCCCAAGCTACGGGCTGCCTGCTGCATTATTTATAAACCCCAGCAAAAATCTTATTCCTGACAAAAATCCAACGATTGCCACTGTGCTGGGAGACATTAACCTCCTGCTCCTTCCCGCTGGTGCCGACGCAGCCCCTCCTGCTTCTCCCCCGTTGGCTCTCACCTCCGTGGTGACCTGGCTGCTCGCTGCCCCCAAAACACAACGGCCCCATTAATATTGCCAGGGCTGGGCGTCGGGATGCTCGATAAGGATCGTGGAGTGATGGATGGGAGCATGGGATGGAGGGAGGTGTTCTGGAGGACAAGCAGTGTCCAAAGGGATGGAGGTGCTGAGCACGGCAAGCTCTCACCCCGTGATCCTCCATTGGTTTTTGCTCCAAGCCACCCAAAACGCCCTTGGGGGGCAAAGAAAGAGTGGTTGAGTTCTTTGCCCAAAATTGGATGTTTTGACCCCAAGCAATGAGCACCGCAATGCATCTCCATCCCCACAAAGGGAGTGAGGATGTGGGGATGCTGTGCAGTTTTGGGAGACGGAGGGATGCTCCCCAAAGTCAGAGCCATCGCAGAGAGCTCGGAGCTGGCTCCCAACCCGCAGCACTGCTGCGTGCGACCTTGTCTCCTCGCCTGAGCTTGAGGAATTAAAATAGTTACCCATGCTGACATTTAAATTATCATCTCCGGGCAGCGGAGACGACCCAGCCGGCGCGGAGACGAATGGCACGAGTCAGCCCGCGCTCACTTACTGTCCCAAGATCTCTCCATCAGCGCCGTGCTCGTATTTCACAGCGTTTCGCTGCAGCTGTAAAACCAGCGACTCGTCCCCAAACGAGAGCAGGTTCATAAATTGCAACGAGTTCAGCCTGGCTGGAAAACGTGGGGTGCAACGTTCCCCCAAACCTTTTTAGCATCTCACCATCACCCTCCCCTGCAGCCTGCGGTGGGTTTTATTGCTGTCACTGGGAGACACCGGGGCAGGGCTGCGGCGTCACATTGCTCCTAATGGGCAGTGGCAGTGGGAGCCCCCGTGGGGACCGCGCGGTGTCACCATCGTTCAGGCAGCACCGCCAACATCTGGAACATATCAGCCCCTGCCTGCTCGGCGAGGTGGGGTTTGCAACAGAGAGCAATGCCTGTGCACCGTGAGTGCTACAGAGCAATGCCCATGCACCATAGGAGCAATGCCCATGGGGATTAATGTCTATGCACCATTGGTGCTGCAGAGAGCAACATCCATGCATCATGGGTGCTACGGGGAGCAATGCCCATGCACCATGGGTGCTATGGGGAGCAATGCTCATGCACCAGGGGTGCTATGGGGAGCAATGCCCGTGCACCAGGGGTGCTATGGGGAGCAATGCCCGTGTACCAGGGGTGCTATAGGGAGCAATGCCCATGTGCCATGGGTGCTACGAGGAGCAATGTCACAGAGTCATAGAATCATCAAGGCTGGAAAAGACCTCTAAGATCACCTAGTCCAACCGTTGATGTCCATGCACTGTGGGTGCTACAGGGAGCAATGTCCATGCTCCATAGGTGCTGTGGGGAGCAATGCCTGTGCACAGGCAGTACAAAACCAGCCTCTGCCTCCCTGTTGTTTTCTTTCTTGCTAATTACCCTGAGAAACACATTAACGAACTAAGGGAGAGCCATCTGCACTGGACTCAAGGGCTGCCCAGCGCTGGGTGCCCCAGGTCCCCATGACAACACCAGCCAGGACCTGCTCTGCTCCACCAGGGCAGCAGGCCCACACCTCACCCAGCACCACAGCCCTGCCCAAACCACTGGAACCTGCCCAAATCCCCTGTGCAACCGTGTGCAATCCCCCCTCCTCATCTGACCCCCTGGCTGCGTGCGTGGGCTCACTGCTTCCCCAGGAGCCTGCTCAGAGCCAGCACAGACCCAGAGGATTTTCCTCCCTCTACTTTTTCTGGCATTTTTTTGGTGGTTTTTTTTTTTAGGAGCTCTGCACTGCTGCAAAAAGTCATTTTCTCCCTCCCCATCGCTTGGGGCTCCAACCCATGTTTGCACATGTTCGTAGGCAAATCACACCCACTGGGGATCAATTTACAGTGGGGGGCACAGGGGGGTGTTTGGATATTAATTAACACCTCTGCAGATGGCACATGCTCCTGGTTTTCCATGGAGGAGCCACCACGCTCCTTCCCCTAAACATCGTGTCCTTTGCTCGTCCCAGGTGCCACCAACTGTTTGCCTTCCTCGAGCCTTCTGCATCGTCACCACAAGCAGCAGATGGCAAGGGACAAAACCCTTGTCCCCTGCTGCCACCGCCAGCCACCATCGGGGAGCTGCTGGAGAGGAGGCTGAGGGTTTCCAGGAAGGTCACCTGCCTTAGCTTTGGGGGAAAGCACCTTCACAGCACACAGCCATCAGCCCCGGTGTGTGTGCAACCCATGGGCTCTGTGTGCTCCCTATGGGTTTTGCACTCTCCCAATGGGTTGTGCATGCACACAGTGGGTTGTGCACACATTCTGTGGTCTATGCATGCACCCCATGGGTGATGCACACACCCTATGGGCTACGCACGTGCTCTGGGGTGTTATGCACACTCCTGACGACCCATACAAACAAATGATGGCTTACAAATGATGGATGTACATAACCCCATGAGTTATGCACATGCTCCACGGGTTACACATGCACCCCATGGTCTATGCAGACTCTCTATGGCTTATGCACACACAGTATGGGTTATGCACACACCCCATGGCCTGTGCATGCAACACATGGGTTATGCACACCCCCCATGGTCTATGCATGCATCCCATGGGTTATGCACATACCTCATGGTCTATGCATGCATCCCATGGGTTATGCACACCCCCCATGGTCTATGCATGCATCCCATGAGTTATGCATACCCCCATGGTCTATGCACACACCCTATGGCCTGTGCATGCCCCCCTATGCACACTCCCCATGGGCCATGCACAAAGACAACGGATCAAGCACGCACTCCAATGCTCTACATCCAACTGCTGCCACTGTTTGCCACACACTCCCCCTCTATGCCTCCCCCCCATGCACCCCACCTGCAGCTCTGCAGAAGCTTTGCATCCCCCAGCCAACGAGCTCCCTCTGCTTCCTGTACAACAAACGGAGCCCCACGTGTCTCTGCACCGCCCCGCTCGACTGCTCCAGCACCGTGCACAAAAGCACTGTCAGGATGATTTACAAACGCTATAAATATAACTCTGCAGCCCCAGCTCCACACAGATAACTCCACCCCAGCTCGCCCGTGCCCGTCCATCACCCTCCTGTGCAGCAATGGGGACTTTGAAGTCTGGGAGTGTGATACCATGGGGGGAGAAAAAGGAAAAAGAAACAAAATCAGGAGGGGTTGAGCTTCTGATGGTACAGCAGGAGCGATGCCCAGAGCATCCCCAATGCACCCCAGGGTCCAAGATCCAACCCCGTGTTGTGATGCCCATTGAGGCTATGGGGCAGGTGGAGGGAATCTGTGGCAGCAAAAATTTGGGAAATCCCAAGATGCTCCTCTATAAATAAAACCCAACTTTTTGAAAGGGAAAAGAAGGGGAAAAAAACAGCAAAGGAGGCAAAAAATAACTGGAAGGAAGGGGGATTTGGGGGGATAAAAACAAAAGCTGGGTTATTCTTTCCCCTCCCGCTCTCTCTGTGGCTTCCCCACTCCGTGTGCCATCCCCTCATCAAGGGCTCGAGCGTGCCTCCACGCAGGGATTAGGCAAATCCAGCCCCAGGAAAGTGGGTTAATCCAATATTACCCAGTGGAAAAGGGAAGCGAAAACCCAGCGAAGACGGCACCGTGCAAAAAAGCCTCTTCCTCCCCAAAATGAAAGGGGACGGAGCCCCAGAGCAAGTCGCTCTGTGGGGTTAGAGACAGCTTTTGTTTTAGAAATCAATATTATTCAATATTTTTTCATTTGTACCCCCTACAAACCCAACCACACGTGTTGGCAGCAGGGCTCAATGGAAAGGCACGCACTGTGCTCCGGCAGCTGAATCTCCATCCTGTTCCCTATTTATAAACCTCGCCGGCTGCGCAAAGAGCTTTAAGGCACGGGAGCTCAGCACTCAGGGAGCAGAAACAACACAGTAGGAACAAGCAAAACCATCCTCCAGCAGAGGACAGCCCTTTCATCCCACGCTGCCAGCCCCATTAGCTGCTTCCTCGCCTCCTCCAGGAGCAAACCAAAGAGCTGAGCCTTCATCTCCCGCAAAACTTCTGCTTTTCTCTGCTGAAGTCGCTTTATTTTCTCTCTGCAGTTGGTTGGCAGGCTGAAATTCCCTTGGAGAAGGGAAAAATGTTGCTCTGGGTTGTTGTACCCAAAGGTGCACCTGAGGGATGTGATGCTGATGCAGGGGATGCTGCAGCATTGGTGCTGATGGAGTGATGGAGGCACAGGGGATGCTGCAGCCTCCCAGTTTGCCCTCCCCATGACCAATGATGCTGCAGACGTGCAGCTCAGCATCCCCTGTGTCTCAGTGCTGGAGGGACAGCAGGCAGAGATAGGGAGGAGAAAGGTTTTTGGGGGACAGCAGAGGACAGAAAAGCACAGTGCTGCTCCCTGAGCACCAATACACCTCATTTGGCACCGATTTCCATCCAACATTAAAAAAAAAAACATTCTCAGTTTTGTAGAATTTCCTCTCTCTGCATGAAAACCCTCTTGGTGCAATGGGGCCGAATCAAACCCCAGCTCTGACATCCCAAATGGTGCCAACGCCCAGCACCCATACACCAAAACACACCTAAGAAACACCAAAAATAATTAAAAAAAAACCAGAAACATCCACAGAGCCAAAAAAAAGAAAAAAAGAAAAAGGCTTCGGATGGCTGCAGAGTCATTCCCTCCTCTCCCTGCCCTCCCAGTCCTCCTCCCTGGCTCTGTGCACGGATCAATATTCCCATCGCCGCGCCAGACGGCCGCGTCCCTCCCCGTCATCCGTGCCCCGATGTCACCCCGCCGCCTCCGTGTCCCTGTCCCCAAGGTGGGGGCCGGGTGCCAGCTCACCCGGTACCAGACGATCTCCCGCATCTTCCCGTCCGTCTTGAAGTTGCATTTCAGCGTGACGGCGTCTCCCACCACCACGGGCGGCAGCGGCTCGATGCTGACTGTCAGGTAGGCTGCAGGAGAGGAACAGGGGGGGAAAAGGGGATGTGAGACCCTGGGAAGGATGTGGCAAAGGGATTCAGTGCTTGAAGTGATGCGGGGGAACTCACAGCTCTGCTGCAAGGAGCAGGGGTTGACTCCATCCTATGTACACGTTGTGTATATGCACAAAATGCACCGAAAAAAGCACCAGGAGAAGCCCTCCTATAACCCTATTTACCAATGTGCAGCACCAAAATGCAAAGAAAAAGCCCTTTGCTGCTTCTCACTCTCTCTTTTGCATCATAAAACTGCCCACGTGCACCCAAATCCAACGGGGACCTGGAGCCTCACACATGCACAAAGCCCGACCCCAGGGAGCAGTCAGGGTTTGTCGTTGGGGTCCAGGGCTGAGAGCTGCTTGCACCGATGGCTCTGCCTGCCTGGTTCCTCCCCATTTCCTTTCCCCATCTCACTTCTTCCCCTCTGTTTGCTGCAAACCCATTGCAGGGGTCAGCAGGGCAGGTGGCTGTATTTCACTTTTAGAATCAGAGAGTATCCCCAGTTGGAAAGATCCTCTGAGCATCCCCTGGGCACCTTCTGAACATCCACTGAGCATCCCCTGAACATTTCCTCTGCGTGCTCTGAGCATCCCTTGGGCATCTCCTGAGCATCCCTCCAAGCATCCCGAGCAATTCATTTGCATCCTGTGAACATCTTCTGAACATCCCCTGAGCAACCACTGAGCACCATCCTCTGAGCCTCCTCAGCATTGTCTGAACATCTGAGCATCCCCCTGAGCATCTCCCCTCCAGCCCTGCTTCCTACCCACCCTACATTAGCATTTATCCCCACCACAGAACCATGGAACATCCCGAGTTGGAAGGAACCCATAAGGACCACTCAGTCCAACCCCTTTTTATTTTGCTGCACTTCCTCCAGCTGCTGGAAGTTGCCAGACCGACAGCCCTGCAGATCCGAGCCTTTCTTTGGCAACATTTCCAACCAGGACACCCCAAAACTGCCCCAAACCCACTGCAAAAATCCATTGTTTGCATCAGATGGGAAAGCAACGCAGAAAAAACAGGAGTGGGGTTGCCAATAGCTCTGAGTGGTGCATGAAGGGAGATTCCTTTGCAGGGGATGCCCAGGACAGGGAAAGGAGAATTTATCATCCTGCTGTGCTGGCCAGCACCTCGGGGTTTGTGATGTTTGTCAAACACGTTGCTGGTGTTTGTGCACTAAATCTCAGCTGTGGGAATGCACTGCACACACACGTGGCTGGGACACGGCCTCCACACTGAGCAGGGGTTGTCAAACCCCCCAGCCCCTCTCTGTGCTGCTTTTCCAAGCCCTGGGCTGAAAACAGGATGCTGTTTGCATGGCAATATGGAAAAAAGTGGGATTGGTGGTGGTGGTGCTTTGAGCAGGTGCACGGGGGATGGGGCTGCTGTTTGCAGCCCCAAAATGGAGCGTAGCAAAGGGCACTTTGCCATTTTTGCAACAGGGAGGAGAAGCATCCCTCCAGATGCACTCGGCCACCGACTGAGGATTTGGGCTACCAAAAAGGATTTTGGGGGTGAGCTGCCCCCCACCTGCAAAAGCAGAGCTCCCTTTCACCCTGCATTTCTGCAACCACAGCCCAGCAGGAAGCTGCAAAACCCTCCCCTGGGTTTATTTTAGCAGAACGCGGGGATTAATTCCTTGCTGCTGCTGAGGAATTACCCACACAGCACATCCATGGCAAGAGGCAGCCGGGGCTGGCGGAGCTGGGGGAGGAGGAGGAGGAGGAGGAGGAGGAGGGACGTGGGGTCACACGAGGTCTCCATGGGCGCATCCCCATCCTCCCCGCTCCGCTTCTGACATTTGCAGAAGATCGGGAGCGCAAAGCAACAGGCACCAAAGCGATGGGGGTGGGGAGAAAGCAGAGCATCGTCCCCGTGCCTGGCGGAGCTCTGCTTGGCAGCAGACATGGGAGCCTCCGGGCCACAGCTCAGCTCCCTCCTGTCCCCGGTGCGATTCAATAAAGCTGGCGGCACAGCACGAGTGACAGGTGACAGAGGCAGGACTGCATTCTCCCCAGAGCTTGGGAGTTATTAAAATGCAGCTTGGCTTGCAGGCAGCCCCATGGCACGGCTCTGCCTGCCTTTGGCAGTGGGTAAACTGAGGCACGGGGGGAGAAAATGCATTGTGGTGGTGCAGAGCCGCAGCATCCCCACCCAAACCCCTGCATTGGGCTCTGCTCCTCCCCCAGCATCTCCCAAATGGCTCCAAACATCCACATAATCATGAATTTTTTTCCTGCCTCCCTCTATAAGCTGCAATAGCCCTGCAGCTCCAGGCTACACCCAGCTCCCACCTCTCCCTTTGCTCAAAATTTATTTCCAAGCCCCAAATCCAAACGTGGCCACCATTGGGTTGGGCCAACAGCATCCCCAAACTCCCTGGCAACATCAGAGCAGATAACTCAGCGCTGGGAGGACACCTGCTCACAAACAACAGAGCATTGCTATGGGATGCTCTTGCACTTTTTGCAAAGCCAAAGCTCTGGTTGCTTTGCAGCCTCCTCATTTCTTGCATTGGTGCCGTGGGGATGGGACCCCAATATGCTAAAACAGCAGTAAATGTCCAATAGAGAGTGAAATTCCATAAGAAAAGGAGGAGGGAAAGAGTAGGAGTCAGCCCCAAAAATGTTACAGGTATGTGTGCAGAAAGGGAAGAGCACGGAAAATACAGCCACAGGAAAAAAA
>WBMW01002888.1:24041-78302 GCA_013396635.1 Penelope pileata | reverse complement strand
CCTGGGGGCTACAGCTTCAAACCCAGAGAGCAGCCCAACCAGCAGCACCAGCCTGCTGAGATCTGCTGGGCTCTGCCTTGCTTCCCAACTCATGAACGAAATCAGGCTCTGCATAGGTCAGTGCAAAATCAAATCAAATCAAAATCAATTAATTGCTGAAATTCCTCCGCGCGGGCCGGGTTTTTCCTCTCTGCTCTCCCAGAACGTTTCATCCGCTGGGAAAATGCTTTTGCAAATGTCTGCAAATCAAATCCAGCTCCATCCGAGGGCAGATTTGATAGCCCCCCCAAAAAAGGCATTGCATTTTCTTTAGTCCCTCCTGGGGTTGGGGAAGAAACAGCCCTTAGGGGGCTGCCCAAAGTGGGAAGCCCTGAGGGTGATGAAATGCTCGTCCCCAAATAGCTGGCCCTAAGGTGGAGCTGAGCTCAGCATCGTGGCACTGGCCCCAGCTCCCACGTGCTTTGCTGAGCGTGTTTCTCTCCTTGTTCCCCCCTGCTCCATCCCTGAGTGATGGGAATAACGCTGCTCTCTTTTCCGTGCTCAAGGTTAGGGGTACACAGCAGTTTTTTTCCCAGCTTTTGGATGCTGTAACCTATGGGAGAAGTGTGTAAAGAGGCAAAAAACGAGGCTCAAAGTTTACAAGGGTCACCCAGCCTAAAGCAGCGTAGAGAAGAGTGAGGTCAGTGGGGAGATGTGAGCTATCCCCTCCTTGCAAACCTTCCCAACCTCAATTTTGTCCCCTTCCCCCCCCCCTGCAGCTGTCATTAGGATGGAGAACTGGATGGAGCTGGAGGGGCACAGAGCACCCATCCCAAAACATGTGGAGAAGGAGCAAAACCGCAGCCAAACGCCTCTGACAGCCTCCAGATTTAGGACTGGAGCACAAGGAAACACAGCGAGGAGCGTGCGGGCCGTCAGCCGCATCCCAGGACATTGGAGGAGACAGTAAGTGATGGAAATTGTTGGAGAAAAATATTGCCGTTTGCATTGGGTGTCTGGCTTCATTGGGTTTCGCCTGGGTTTTAATTTCCTGTGAATTTAGTGGCTGGTGGAGGTACTCCACTGACAGCCCCAGAGGCTCTGGTCTCCTGGAAAGGCACAAAATGAGCTGATTTGGCTGTTTTTTTTTTTCTTCCCTTTCTTTTTTTTTTCAAAATAAGGGTTTTCCCATAACTTGATCCCATTGCAACCCAGAAAATCACTGTCTGAGGATGGAGCCGACGTCCTTCCCGTCCTTGGTGGATGGATCCAACCCAAAAACGAGGCCCAAAGCATCGTCCCCGACGCCCATTGGGAGCAGCAGGAATCCAGGGCAGAGCACTGCACCAAACTGGTGACCCCAATTTGACTCAAAACAAGGCTGCGGAAAGCGAAGTTTCTCGGCTCCTCTCTCGTGACCTTTCCAGAAGAAGCCTGTGTGCTAATTAGCGGAGTAATAACGTGGCGAGGCTGTGATTCCTCATTAGCGCGCACGAGATTCCCAGCTACATGACTGATACGCATCTACAAGAAAATTAACTGCAGCACCAGGGCTTCGTAATCAAGATTAATGAGGAAATCGGCGAAGAGCAGCACGTGGCTCCACTGCCTGCACTGCCTGTCCCCCCCCTGCCCTTTGCAGGGAGCTGGGTGACCCCAAAATGGGCCAATTTTGGGGGATGTTCCTCGCCAAAACAAATCCTCATGTGCAGGATCTGAATCTTCCCCATTGGTTGAGCAACTCGATGACATGCACTGAGGATCTCAGTGGGTCCCCAGTGACCAACTCCTGCACCATCCCTCGTGATGGAAAACACTCATTTGCTGATGAAATAAATGAATTGATGGTTGGACTAGATGATCTTGGAGGTCTTTCCCAACCTTGATGATTCCATGAATTTGTGCAGTAAAGGATGAAAATGGTGAGGGCTCATCTCTCATCCTTGACGTGCAACATGGAGGAGTTGGGTGTGCTACCAAAGCTTGAAGAATCCATGGTGTATGAGTAGTCAAACATGCAGATTTTCACCCAAAAAGCACCCCTTAGTGCTTGGCATCCCATTGCTCACCCTCACCCAGGGACTGTGGACCCTGTTGTGAAGCCATTGGGAAGCAGAGGAGATGTTCTCCACGTTGTACGTCCTACACAAAGACCTGGAGGCTCCACTCATTGCCCTGGAGGAGAATGGAGAGCAAAATTCTGCTCACTTCCATGTGTTGGAGCAAAATCAAATCAAATCCTTCACGCACCTGCTCCATCCCTGTGGATTTTCATTAAGATTGGGTGTAAATGGAAAAATCCCCGGTGAAATCCTGCCCCGAGAGGAGGAGTTGGGGTTTCTTACATCCCAGGTTGGGGCATTGATGCTGCTGTTGGGAGGAGATGCACTGGAGAGGACTGAAGGCATCGGGATACTGTGGATGCAGTTGCACCAACCCCTCAGACTTTGCTTGTCTTCAAATAATCCAATTTTCTCCACAGAAAGGAGGATTTATCTCAATTTCTGGGCCCCTCACTTGCTCTCAATAGAAAAGTCTCAGTAGGAGAATCCCCCTGTTCCTCCCAGCCCCAACTGCTGCTTTGCTCGTGACCCTTGCTCACGTCTTTCCATCAAAAATAGAAACCCAGGCATCCAAAAAGCAAAGCAGCATCACCACGGGGTGACCCAACCCACTGCCTTTAACCCCCAACATTTAGCTTTGCAAAAGGTCTGGCTATTTCCATCCGTTTTTAACGACAAAAAGCCATCCTACAATGAAACAGCAGCACTCCCCGAGCGCGGCTCATCCAGCATTTCTTCCTCGAGTTTTCCTTAGAGCCAAAGCATCATTTCCCTTGGTTCCAACCCACCTTGGGCTCAGTGTGAGCCTGCAAGAGGCTATTTCTGTTTCCAAGGAGCTCTGCCTTCCCCCTGTGTTTATTTTTAGCTGAGCACCGAATGCCCTCGACTGATCCCGCTCCGGCCAGGGAGGGAATTAAAGCGATTTCCTCGATGTCTTTCTCTTCCCTTGACAATGCAAAGAGCCAAAGGGCCACGTCGTGTTAGCGAGGGGCTTTTCTCAGCGTGCATGTTTTAATTAATGCATATAATTAATAGGCTGTAATGAACACGCTCCCAGCATCGACGCAAAAGGGCAGGAGCAAAGCGCCGAGCACCCGAACCCACAGAGACATCCAAGTGCCATCAGCCCCAAAGCTTTAAGGGGATATATATTTCATAACCCAAAATATTCAGGTGTTATTCCCGAAATGTTACGGTATTACAGACCCCAAAATATTCAGGGTCTATAACACGGAATAACAAGTGTTTGAGGCAGCTCGTTGCCTTGGCTCCACCATGGACAATTCCCAAGGTTGGAATTTGGGCTGTAATTATTCATGTAACTCTGTGCCGGTGGCTAATGCTGTTAAGCAGTCCTTATTTCCCCACTCTGGTGTAATCACGAGCTGAGGTGTTTGCTTTCATTAAATGATCGCTCTCGGTAATGGGCTGATGTACAGCTCTCTCCCCAATGTGCTTTTTGGCCGTACACACGTTGTGTGCAAAAAATACATATATATTAAAAAATAAAAATAAAGAGGGCCATCAGGGTGTGTTCAGGGAGAGCTTTGCAGTCGGGACGTGTGGCTCAACGAGGCTGATCCTGCTCCAGTTAAAGGATGGAAAACCTACTGCAGGCACCAGTTTGGAGGAGTCCCTCCCAGTTCCCACCAGTGCAAACCAGTCTGGGATGTCAGCTGTTGCCACATTGAGATTTCTTGGATATAAGCACCAAAAGGGGATCCTATAGCTCATCACGTGCTCATAGGAGAGGGAGAAATGTCCTTTTCATACGGGCAAAATCCAGCACGCTCGTCCCCATCTGTTCAGCCCTGTCCCTTCCCCCAAGCCCGTGACTCAGTATTAAGGCTGGATTTGCTGTTTTCCACCAAAATAAAGAAGTGGGAGAGTGCAAAAAAAATCCCCCGTTTCCAGAACAGTACGGTATTTCGTGACTGTAAGTCAGTCCGGGAGGTTTTCTGGGCTTGAATGTCATGTTTTTAGAAAAATTGTGAGTATTTTGAAAGGATTAGCTTGGCCTTTCTCTCCCTCCCTGCAAATGGAAGGTTTCAGTTTTTCAGCTGCAAAGAACATTTTGTATCAGAAATCCCTTCACTTCTGCCTTCAAAACAAAACAAAACACAAAACTGAAACGTTTCGGCCGCCTCGGAGGTGAAACATCTCTCACTGCTCGAGCTTTTCCATGAAACCTACGATGCACCAGGAACCCATAATATTTTCTTTCTATTTGCTGTCAGTCCTAAAACTTTGTGTTGCAAGAGCAATGCTTTCCTTAATGCGTCCATAGCTCCAGGAGCACCCACCCATTGGAGCACCCACCCATTGGAGCATCCATCCACTGGAGCATCCATCCACCCATTGGAGGATCCATCCACTGCAGCATCCACCCACTAGAGCATCCATCCATTGGAGCATCCACCCATCCATTGGAGCATCCATCCACTGGAGCATCCATCCACTGGAGCATCCATCCGTTGGAGCATCCATCCATCCGTTGGAGCATCCACCCATTGGAGCATCCATCCATTGAAGCACCCATCCATAGGAGCACCCATCCACTGGAGCATCCACCCATTGGAGCATCCATCCATCCATTGGAGCACCCACCCATCCATTGGAGCACCCACCCATAGGAGCATCCATCCACTGATGCATCCACCCATTGGAGCATCCATCCACTGGAGTATCCATGGCATTGACCTGAGGCTCGTGTGAAAACCGATCTCCAACTTGGAAGGGGACAACGAATTGCTTTAACACCAACCGCTATCATTTCGCTTTCCCAGCATGATGTGCAACCCAACCACACCCTGCCTTGTCCCTAATGCTGAAATCCATCCAAACACCCCCCTGGGCATCCTCAAATCCCTAAAAGCACCCAAAAGGGAGAAGCAGTTTGCACACCGTGGAAGGAGCCCGGCCTCAGCTGGTGCAACATCTCCCATCATTTGCTAAACGAATCCTCCCAGGAGCTATATAAATACACAAGTGCACATGCACAGATATATATACATGGAAGGCGTTTGAGAGGACGTCTTCGCAGCTGCATAAATAGGCTGATGACAGCCACGGGGTGGATATAAATAAGATTAAAAGTTGCAGGCACCCTTTCCCTGACTTCTCTCCCTCCTCCATCCTGACACTCGGGATGACGTGTTTGAATTTTAAACTCTTTTTCCAAGTCTTTGGCTTACAAAACTGATTACCACTGGTCCATACTGTATTTTTCCCTTTTCCTCCAGTGTTTTCCAGTTAAAATAAAACCCCACGAGTGCCAAATCACGGCCTCTCATATATTCCTCAGCCTTGAAAGTGGGTCAAAAGAAATGAAGAATAACTTCAGGATCTTTTTCTGATCCTGCCAATGCTGGCAGCCACACTAAGTGCTTGGTTCAAATTTTTTGGGGGGGTAGAAAACAAGAAAACCATTATGGGATGGCAGCAGCTGCAGATGTGAGGTGAGATTCGAGGTGGGGATGGGCAGCAGATATCAGCTCATCCCCATGGGATGATGCCCAAAACCCTGCTGACCTTTTGGGTATCTCAGCCCCATCATGGCCATCAGACCCCACCATGCCCATCCCATTGGCTTTTCCCCCTTTCAACACTTGCAGATTTGGGGCAAGCCCTCTCCCAGCTCACACCCTGCAGTCTGGGTTTCCCTTGCACCGACCAAAGCCAGAGCAGCACTCTCAGCTCACTGAAGGGCTGCAAAACCAACGATCCCCAAACTGAAGAGCTTTGCAAAAAGAGACAGCAGCAACCCCTGAGAATCCCTCCAGCAAACAATGTGGGGTTTGCAATGGAGCATCCCTTAGGAGAACAAATAACACCAGGTTTGCAATGGAGCATCCCTCCAGTGAGCAAATAATGTTGAGTTTGCAGCGGAGCATCACTCCAACAAATAAATAACATCGGGCTTGCAATGAAGCATCTCTCCAGTCAACAAATAACGTTGAGTTTGCAATGGAGCATCCTTCCAGCAAATAAATTTTATGGGGTTTGCAATGGAGCATCCCTCCAACAAACAAACAAATAATGTTGAGTTTGCAGTGAAGCATCTCTCCAGCGAGCAAATAATGTTGGCTTTGCCATGGAGCATCCCTCAGAAGAGAAAATAACGTGGGGTTTGGAAGCAATATCCATTGCAGAGAGTGAGGAGAGGGAGGAAAAATGATTTGAGCCCCCCAAGCTGAGCCTGTCACTGTCTTTAGAGACTGGAACAAATTTGAAACGTCGACTGAAACTGCGTTAAGCATTCAAGGAGACAAATGCAGGGCCTGGGAATAAAGATCTGCTGCTCCCATTTTATTTCCATAAGGTAATAATAACCCGCGCCTTCGCTTTATGAAGTCGAATTTGTTACGGCGGATGAGCTGTAAGAAAAATTGTGGAGTTGGGGGGGAAAAAAAATAGAGACTATAAATAAATTTGTAATTTTAACATGCATTACCATGTAATTGAGAGGGTAACGGATGGAGCTGGTGCTCGTGCAGGGCGACCTGCAGTCTCCAAGGGGATTTTGGGGACAAGTTGTGAACTGAATGGGGACCGTCCCCATTGGAGGTGATGCAGGTGGCATTGCCCAGAGCCCAGAAAAGCACAGGGAAGGGGTAAATGGTATTTGCTGCAATTAGCAGAACCTGCACAGGGAGAGACGATGGGTCTTGTCCATGCCACTGGAGCAACCCTGAATCACTAAACGTTGTTCTGCAGAGATGGAACTATTAAAAATGAATGAATCTCTCATCTCTATGGTCTCTGCGTGAAACTTTCAGTGCAGAGCTCTGAACACAAGCCTGGAAAACGCCAACTGCTGCTCCATGCAATGGGGAAAAGCACTGAGGGCATCTCAGCACCTGAAGTGCAACCTGTGCAACACGGTTCCAGCCTCGAGCACCAGCACAGGACACACAGATGTGGGCAGAGCAACAGCCACTTGCTCTAGGGCTGCTTGGAGGGCTCGAATCTGCATCGAACCAGCACGCAGTTCCCTGCTTCAACGCCCAAGCGTGCATCATCCTGTTACACTCCATTTCCCAAACAATTTGATGGCCTTATCTATATTGCAGCACAGAAGGGAAAAAAAAAAAAATTTCAAAGCTTGAGCACAGCTCTCACCCACTCCCAGAGTTCCAGCACTGGGGTTCAGGATGCTGAGCTGTATTTTGGGAGCACAGCACCCGCTGTTGTGTTCTTTGCACGGCCAAGCTTTGAGGCTTTGCAAAACGGCCGGCTGCCTCCGTCCCCACACCATTAGTCATGCTGTCTGCCTTTCTATTACTTTTTTTTCAATATTTTATAGAGCCTTTTTTCCTTCAGGTAACAACAATGCCGGGGTCAGCAGAACCCAGCCCCGCTGCTGTCTGCAGCGTGGAGATCTCTGTTATTTATTTACCGCTGCTCGTTGCCGTTGCTCGCTGGCGTTGCACAAAGTGAAAAGGCTGTCAGGTCTTTTTTGCATCCTGTTCTGCTGCGCTGTGCACATGCTTTGTGTGCTGCCAGGGTCTCATCTCGGGTGCACCCAGCACAGGTTGCACGCTGCCCGTGCATGCTCTGTGCATGAGGTGGGGTTTATCCAGCACAGGTTGCTGCTAACAGGTGTATTTGGAAATGCATCCCCACCGAGGGATGCACAGGGGTTTGCATCAGCCAGGTCTCACCTGGGGCAGTCACAGAGAGTCACACAGAGGCGTGCAGCTTTTTGGGGAGTGCCCGCAGCCCTTCTCATCTCAGCAGCAAACAGCCACCACGGTCTGTTCAAACAGAGATGCCAGCCCGCGCGTGGCCCCGGTGTTTGCCCTGCTGCAAAGCGATATCACCCGAGCCTCGCTCTGTCATCTTGTTCCACATCTCCGTGCTGCCTCAATTCCCTCCTCATCCCATTTGACAAAGTTTCCTTCAACTGCATCATCCGCAGCCTGAAGGAATTCTGTGATTCTACGAATTGCCCCTGACCTTCACCAGGGGAAAAAAACCCACATTATTATTTTTTATTATTATTATTTTGCCTTTTGCTGCCACTCACATGCACCTCTGCCCCCAGCCATTGTCCCTCCACCAACAGCAGCACCCAGACCTTCCTCCTCCTCACCCCTTCCCATTGCCCACTTTGCTGCCGCGCAGCTTCGCCTCCCAGCCCATAAATCTGCGGCGGGCACGGAGCAGGATTGAAGCAACCATAAATTTTTACGTATTGTCAGGGGAGCTCTCACAATGTCTGTATCACCTTGGGCACATCATATGTTTCATGGAGCGGGGAGCGTACATCCATCTCAGAGGAGAGCATTTGTTTTCTGCTCTAGATGCTGACTTCAAGCCCTGTCCATCACCCGGCAAGAGATTACAAATAACAAGCGACGCGTGCCGATGCAAACAGGTGAAATTCAGGCTGGGGTGAAGTTTGCAACCATGTTTTCCATTTATTTCCACACGTCCGAGGCTCTTTCCCAAAGGTGCAAATGGGATTTGCTTGTTTGTGTTTGCTCCCCCCTCCACCCCCAGCAGCAACGCGTTTGCTTTCTGCTCAGCGTGCCTTGGAAGAAAGGTGAATGATGCAATGTGAGTGCTCCTGCTAGCAGGAGAGCAAAAACCTCGTGTTTTCAGCCCAGATGGAGGACATGTAGGTCAATGGTTTGACATCCAGGCAAGCAACATGAGCCCACGCACGGGGTTTGTAGCATCTCTTTAGCATGAGCCTTCCCAGTGGGGGGAGTTGGGCAAAGGAAAGGGAAAGGAAGCCTCAAAGTGATGTCTTTGAGACAAACAACCCAAATTTCAGGTCTGGGGTAAGAGGAGGGACAAACAGCAAAGGCAGAGGATGAGTTTCACAGAGTCACAGAATCATTAAGGATGGAAAAGACCTCCAAGATCACCCAGTCCAACCATCACCCCATCCCCACCATACCACTGAGCCCCGTCCATCAGTGCCACATCTCCATGGTTCTTGAACACCTCCATGGATGGTGACTCCACCACCCCCTGGGCAGCCCGTTCCAGTGCCTCTCCACTCTTTCCAAGAAGAATTTTTTCCTTAGGGGAAATGGCTGAAGAGAAGCTGCCCAAGGACCCTGCTCTGGCCCCATTAACACCATATGGGACAGCTTGCTGCTGGCACAAATGAGGAGAAACCCAAGAGTTTTGGCCAAGCCCAAGAGGACTGCACATTTTGTCACTGCTACACCAGACTATTGGAATTGTGAGCAAATTTGGGAAAAAACTTGTAAATTTGGGGAACAAAGACCAACCCTCTGTCCTGAGGGATGCGCATTGCCCTTGCCCATGGCAGATGCTCAGAGCACAGCGCGATGGGGAGGAAAAGCAAAATCCCAACAACTTGAGCATCTCTGCCTTGTTTGCCTTCTGCATACATTTTTAAGTGCGTTTTCCCCCAGCCCTCACCTGTGAGCAAGACACTGTTTGTGTACCCTGAGAAAAGATATTTAATAAACATGCAAATCGCTGCCCGCGTCTCCCCGGGCAGGTGAGGAGCACGAATAGGCTGTGCTTAACTATTAAATCCATTCACTGCCAAGTACCTGGAGAAGAGCAGAATCAACTCCAGCTGAAGTTTGCATGGAAACAGGAAAATGAAATGCTTTTGGCAGCCGCGGGGAGGGCGTGGGGATGCTTTTCTCATTGCAAAACAGGGGGCAGATCCCCCCCGGCTGCCCCCACATCTGATGCACGATGCTACGCTGCTGTTCAGCATCAGAAATTGGCATGAATCAGAGCAGCTTGCTGCTTCACGGTGAGCAGCAGAGAAAAGCAGGCTTACACCTTTTTTTTTTTTGCCCAATAATGGACTTGTTCTCGGTTTTGTAATTGATGCTGTACCATAGCACGCACTGGCCTGGATTTAAGGGAGCTGGAAGAGGGAATTGAGCAGTGCAGCGGGGCAGCATGTGGCCTCATTACGGATCAGATGCATGAAATGTTCTTTAGCAATTCCCATTTCCCCCAGTGGGTTTTTGCAATGTCTCTCAGTCACCAGCTCCTCTCCCCTTCCAGGACCGCCGGTGTTGATTTCTCATCTTCCCCCTGTTTGGTATTTCACAGCCTCATCGTGCCCTTCCTACCAGGCTCTCGACTTGGATAAATAAACACAATCTTTGCAATTGCCCTTTGGAGAAGAGTTTTTCCAAGGCAGGCAAGACTTTATAAATGCTTTTCCCAAGGAAAAAATCACCTTTCCCCCCAGGTTAGCCAAGTAAATAAAACAACGAGCTAACAGATACAGGCACAGGCAGGCGAGTGCAGTGTCTTATCACTCCCTGCTCACAAACATGCCATTTTCCCCCTATTTTCACCCAAAACACAAAACTAAGGAAAATTCTCTTCCACAACAGTGTCTGCATGGAGGGCAGCAACATGCACCCAGCTCAGATTTAAAGCCAGAGCCCAAATTTTGGGATTACCCCAATGCAATGCTGAAAGCATCTCCTGCATTTGGCATTCTTGCAGGGCAAGGGTTGCAAGAAAGAGCTTGCACCAACACCACGTGAAAAGGACTTTCCAGCACGCAACAAACTTTGCAAGACTGATCCAAGTGCCTTTTTATTCCCCTTTTTTTGAAAGCATTGAGTACTGCCCTTGCCAGCTACCTGCATGCAAAGCTGCCAGATGGCCCAGTGCTGCCTGCCCCAGTGCACCCAAGCAGCCACATTTGTGCCAGATCATTCCTACAGGAGCAAATTTCTGCAAAAAATACCATGTAGCATGAGCACAGAGGCAGCAACACTTTGCACAGCAGTGGAAATTCATCCGTGCATCAGAGCCCCCGACACGTGGTTTGTAGCAATTTGGGAGAAACCTGACGAGATCAAGGTTGTGCAGCCAGGCATTGCATCGAGGAGCCCGAAAACGACCTTGAAAAAGAGCCACATCTCACAAGAGAGAATCAACGAGACAGGAGGTGTTGGGTCGATTGGATGCACAATTCAGCTTCGGCTCAAGCAGCAGCCAAATTCTGCAAGGAAAACCATGCGGGGCTGACCTTAAACGATGCAGGAGTGCAGCCAGGACCCACCGAGCCCAGCTTGTACCTCAACGTGTACACATCCCTGCTTCAAACAGAGGAACAAGCAGCATACATATGTATGGTTTTTTTTCAAAGCCACAGGAAAACAATGCTGTTTTTCATAAAATGAATTGCAAATGGAAAAAAATGAATGGCAAGTTTCGCACGGCTCCAAGCTTGGGCTCTGCTGCTGACCCCAACGAAACGGGAGCTGGGAGCAGGAGCATCATGTTCCCAGTGCTTTTGAGAAAAATCAGCAATAATAAATCAAAGCGAGCCTCTGAAACCTGCCGTGAAGCAATGAGGAGACAAAAGGGAGGGATCCAGCCAACGCGGGGAGGGAGCCAAGAAGGGCTGGGAGCGAGATGCTCCGTGCAACCCCTTGCCTCGAGCATGAAGCGATATCCAGGAGGGATTTCTGCTTCTCGATGGGTTTTCAAGTCTTTCAGAAGAGACCTTGCCCTCCTCAAACTGCTTTACAGCCAACTCCGTGCTCTGCTGTCAGACATCCCAATTCCAGGCACATCCGCAACCCCTGCCCGGCACGCGGCTGTTTGCTTTGGAGACACAACCTCGCTCCAGAACTGCGGTTTTACGAGGAGGAAAAACACTTTGAGGAATCTGAAGAAAATGCACTCTTTAGCTCTCTCTCTTTCCCATTGCTTTCTCTATTCAACTTCTGCTCTCTGGAGATTTTGCTCGACATGTGAAGGCAAGGGGCAGTTTTCGGGGATGTTGCAAGCAAAGAGCCACCAACAACATCCAACTCAGATCCTTCCAGCTCCTTTGCACCAGCAATGGGACCACTTAAAAATAAACTTTTTCCCAAGAGAAGTTAGGATTCGAGCTACAGAAGCAGAGGGAGAAATACATTGCTCCAGCTGGAAGAGGATGGAAGATGGAGCAAAAGCCCATGGAGAAGTGGTTGAATTTTAATGATATTTATTTTATTCAAAAAGAGGAAAAAGAAAACCTTGAGCGTTTGCATCCTGTCAAAGTGCCTCGCTGTAACACTGCCAGCAGAAGGTGGTTGGAAAAAGGCCACAGAAAAGAGCTGCCCCTTTGCATTTCTGCTCCGTGGATGAGTTACGGTGCAGTTCGCGGGGACGCGGGGCTTATCGCTGCTGATAAGCCTCTTTTTATAGGTCTGGCAGCGACATGCGAGAAAGCAGTAATTAAATTTTCACGGCGGAAGAAGGCTTGTGCTTTGTGCCTGCGTTTGGAGAAGTCAGCACAAAACATCGGGGTGGGCCAGCTACGGGGGGATCTCGATAGTATTCAGGGCAAAGGCAGAAATCCTCAAAAAATGTAATACTTCCTGGCTCAGAAAGCAATTGCAAGGCTGGGAGCACCTTCCCCACCTCACTTTAATCCAACTGCCCATTTTTTTTTTACCACTAAACACACATGGACACCCCAAAGAGATTGTGAGCAGGAGGAGCAGTGCCAGCCCACCCCAGCATCCCCTGAGTGGAGACCTGCAGCTGGGGCAGCAAGGCTGGTGCGTGGCCAGAAAAAGGGGTCGGGGTGTGGGGAGACCCAAAACAACCTTGAAAATGGGTCAGGAGTGGCTGGAAATCTTAAAGAAAAGCTCGAGGCCATTAAGGGCATGCACAGGCAATAAGACACAGTGGCTGAGATGCTCCAAGGCGCCAACCCAACGTTACCACCGCTGTCAACGTGCGACATGGCCGTATTTCATGGGTGACCTCCACTGTCATGGTTGGTCCAGGTGCAACCACCCCATAGCCTGGGAGAAACTTTTTTTCTCAAGGCAGGGAGGTGAAAAAATCCAGTCACCAAACATGAGGATGCCGACACGAGAACAGCAGCACTTTCTCCTGGCGTGAAACCCAACCCTGACAAATGTCCTTTAGCTCCAAAGAGATGAAGAGCAGGGGAGGAAAAGGGATAATACGCAATTTTCATGTGGAAGATGCGCTGCGATGCCCTATTTAGGCAGGTGCTTCATCAGCCAGAGGAAAGGACCTGACTTTTGTCTGTTTTATGAGGTGTTTTACTCCATTCTGCTGAGTGCTCAGCTGTCTCGAGGCTCCAGACTTCCAGTCGTTAGAGGCAGTTATCTCTACGCAATTTAATTAAAGTCTAGTGTTTAATGACACAATGTGCCACTAATTATTTTTCACTGGTTGTCANTTTTTTTTTTTTGTAGTTGCAAAATTTAATTACGGCAAGGAAAGCACGGGGATGCTATCTTGAGAGCTGCTGGAAACAAAGCGTTGGGTGGGGAAGTGGTGGATCCAGCTCCTCTCAACGAGGAGCAAGAGCAGGAAATGTTGGCTGCAGCCCATCACCATCATGCAGAGTCAAGAAATGAGGAGCTCAGGGACATCTCTGGCATGCTCCACTTCTGCTTGGCCAAAAAGAGTAACGAGGATGCCAGCACTGATCAACATGGCCATGCCATGAGCGTGTCGATACGTCCTGAATTTCCGTATCACCTTGGGGACACGGTCTATGGAGATGCCATAACGTGGCAGCAAGCAGGAATTCTGGGGTGTGATGGAGCCCATGGGTTGCAAATAGGTTGGGTCACCCCACTTGGCAGCACTGGAACTGGAGAGAGGTTGGGTTTGTTCGTGGAGAATGGGGCTCCTAGGGTCAACGTAGCAAAATACTGACTTTTCTCCTTAAAACATCATCCCACGCAGCAAGTCCTTCTTTCAAGGTGACATTTTTGGGGGAGAATCTGTTTGCCTCTCAATCTATTTCTTCATTTGAGCTGAATTATCCCCCCTTTGGAGCCTTCCTTGTAGGCTACCAACCGCATTCACCGCACATTTCAGTGCTCGGCGGTTTCGCCTCGTCAGCAGGACAGGGATTTGGGAATCCTGCTTTTCCTCCCCGCCACCAGCCTTTGTCTGCTGGGAGATTTCAGCTCTCTAAGCCTCAGTTTCCCTGTAAAGTCGAGATAATGACGCACATTTATTTTGCAAATTGCTTTGATCTGTGCTGTTGAAGGGTGTTCTGCAAGACTTAATTACATGTGTCACCACGAGCCTTTGCTGCACACATTAAAGTATCTTAAGCTGCCTAGCAATGCAGAGGAGATCTGTGCAGAGAGAATTAAATGTGCAGTATGCTCATCTGAGAGCAGAGTTTTGCAGTTTTGAAGAGGTCTGGGCAAGTTTCGAGGCTGATAAGTAGCTTTGAGAAACTCCCCATCATTTCTGCCTACGCTATTACGGTTTTCCCTTCAATATTAAAATACAGCAGCTCAGCACTGGGACATTCTTCCTACTTAGAGGAGTTTGCATCAGGTTCTTTCAGGAAGATGCTTTTAGGAAGATGCAGGCAGATTGCTGCAACGTGCCCAAATTTGAAAGCTGAACGCCCTCTGGAAGGGGTTATTTGCTTGAGATGGTTACAAGGCCGACGTGCTCGGATCGCACAAGCAGCACGCGGTGACACCCCGTAATTAGGGCTGGTCAAAACGTGGGATTTCACTTCCAGGAGTGACTCTGACATCCTGAAATTTACGGGTTTGTTCCAACGGATGGAGGAGATATCATTGCTAAACTGCCCACGGACACGGTGCAATTGCAGTTTTGGTGCAGTATCTCCAGCAACATCTCGGCTACGCTAAAAAACACTTTTTGTGGAGCTTTAATATTTTGTTAGTGCATGACACGACAGGGGTTGAGACACGGAATGTGTTAAAATAGCATGGAACAGTCACCAGCCACCCCAAACCTGGATGATTGTGGGGGAAGAGCCTGCAGCAGGCCAAGCTGGATGATGCATTTCCCCAGCAGCACGGCCCTGATGAGATGAATGCTGCAAAGACATCCAAGATCATTTGCATCCTTCTGCCCACGACTTTCCTCCTCATCAGCCATCTGCTACCCTTGAAGGGCTCTGCTCTTTGGGGAGAGGTTTGTTTCCGAGGCTGGAAACAGCGAGAGAAAACGTAATGAGAGCAGCTACACGGCCAGGGGAAATTTGGAGCTCAAGGATGGAGTCAAACCCAACGTCCTCCATCCACCCTTTGTCCAAGGGCTCTTTGGTTCTGCACGTACCGTGGGAAAAACAAAAAAAAGGAGGAAAAGGGCCCGAAATGGAAAAAAATAAATAAATAAAGGGGAGGATAGCGATGGAATGAGGGAGGGAGGAGAAGAGCAGAACAATTCCCAGGGAAAAGCATCCCGTGCCCAGTTCCCGAGTCAGTGAGTGGCAGCGAGGGCTGAGCAAAAGCTGCCCGGGCCGTTATTTTAGGGAGAGGAGTGTGGCTTGAGAAACTCATTGCCAGCCTTTGTGGATCTTTAATGAAGCTTAAAAAAAAATAAAAATACAAATAAAACAAAGAGGAAAGGAAGCGAAAAGCTCTCATTAAAGCTTTTGGCAGATCTGATTAGAGGTTTTAGAGCCCGAAACAACCGTTTAATTGGTAAATCCTCTGGCAGCCAAGGAGAAGAAAGGGCTGGGCACAAAAGGGGACTGTTCTTGTTGTTGCAGAGCTGCTCCCCTCCTCCCTGGGGAGAGGGCAGGGCTGGGTGGTCGCATTGCCAAGAGGACCTGCCAGCAAAAATGAAGCATCCAGCAGAAAGCTCCCCGCTTCTGCCTTCTATCCTGCTCTCTGCAGAGCCCAGCAAAGCAGCGTTAAGATTAAAATAGTTTGGGACAAGGAGAAAATGCTTTCTTGGATGGTGCTGGCGTGGCACCAGGGTTTGGTCATGGATGAGTAAAGCATGGAAAGGTTGGAGGATGCACCAGCATGGGGACAGCCAGAGCCCTCGGCATCAATTTTACCCCAGAAAGGGTTCCAGAGGATTTCTACTGATTTTGGTGAGCCATTGCCTTGTGCCGAAGAATGTGCAGCACCCAGCCCTGCAAACACGGTGTGCACTTTGCACATCTGTGGGCATTGCACATCTGGAAGCGTTGCATGTCTCTGGGCATTGCATACACTTTGCGTTTCTCCAACTCACCCAGCTGTGCCAGCCCACACTGCAACAGCCAAAATCAGGGAAAAGACTCAGAGTTGCAGCGGGGCAGCCGTGGAAATACAGCTCAAACACAGGCACAAGCAAGAGATTTGTGTAGTTCAACTGAAGATTGGCTACACCTACCCAATGCGATTTTTTAATTAGCTCTTTAATTGATTTCAGTGCTTGGGAGGGGAAATAATGGTGTGGGATGGGGGAAGGGAGCAGCCATAGAGGTGCTTAGTGCTTCCATGGGACTTGCATCCAGCCTCACCCAATGCAAGAAATGTGTAGGTGTGGTACATAGGGACATGGCTCAGTGGACAATATTGGTGATGGGTTGGACTGGGTGATCTTGGAGATAATTTCCAACCATAATGATTCAAGATTCTGATGCTTGGTGGCAATTTGGGCTGGAGCTGAAGGTTGTGGACATGCCCCAGGGAAGCCATCACCTCCCTGCTGCCCACCTCCACCGGCACCAGCAGCCCCGCAGCGGGGATTGCTGGCCTCGTGCCTTCCTTTCCATCCTTGGCCTTGAACGTCCTCTGAGCTCCTCTTAAAAAGAGATTGATTAATATGAAATTACTCAACGTCCTTTCAGCCAGCGCCGGTTCTGACATCCAGAAGGAAAAGGGGAGAATTACGGTGCCCAAGTCAAACATTTGCCAAATTGGTTCCCCCGCTAGATATTGTTTCGGATTTTGAGTATTTTTTAAAATCCATCATGCAGTAATTGTCTGATTAGCTCGGCGAGGACACAACGGTCTGACTCACAAGGAGAAAAATATTTTAGGAAAAAGCTCTTTTGCAATGCATCCCAACACAGAAAGGAAGAAAAAAATAAACCACATGGGCACGGGACAGCTCCGAGAGCTGAGAAATGGATCCTGAAGTGCACGGGAGCACGGAGCTGGAGGGATTTGGGGCTCAGCTGCCTGAAGGGTGAGGAGTTGGGGGGAAGGACGGCCATGCTGGTGCCCGTTGGCCGTGTGCCACAGCCTTGGGAAATCGCATTAGGGCGGCCGCCGCTCCGCTGCCTTCCCGCAGAAGTGCTGCTAATGCATTAATGCTCCATTTAGGAGCAAGGCCCATCGATCCCTCATCTCCCAGGAACAAATTCAGCCTCCCCAAGGAGGAGGATGGCGGGGTTAATGGGATTTTTTTACTTTTCCCAAGCTGGGAGAGCTCCATCCTTGCAATGAGAGCTTCAGGGCTCAGCGCTCCCTAGTTGTATCCCTGGCCCGTGGCAGAGCACCAGGAAGAGTCCAATGCCCAAAAGTTGTCACGGGTGCAGGGTTGCACCTAGGAACACGGAGCTGACAAGGATGCTGAGTCAGCTGGGTACCTCTCCCTTGCAATGCTTGCTCTCAGTTTGGCTCAGGTTAATTAAAGGAGGGAGAAGATCCGATCTTTGACAGCCTCAAATTCACACAAATGCCAGACCTGTCATTGCACAAGTGCAAAGGAGTTGTTTTACAGAAATAACTAAAAAAGAAAACCACCAGATTTCCTGAAAAAACCTTTCTTCTCCTGCTTTTCCATGTCTACACCATTAAACTCACCTCTTTCCCCCAAACCACCAGGATGAGAGCATCACGGACCATCCCATACAGGGGAAGACCCTTGTCCCCTTACACTCAATTTGGCAGAAATCCCCCCAAAAAGGGCCACACGCACCCAGGATCTTCCCACTGCTGCAGTGACTGCGTTGTGCTGGTGGGTGAAGCTGCTCCCACGTTGCTTTGGCACAAGAGGCATTGCATAACCCTGACACTGGGAGGTTCATCCCCCGTGGGCTGCCCATAAATTAGAAATAGAGTCGGGGAAGCAGCCCCCCCTGCAAGCCAGTGATGTGCAACCCTGTGTATGCAGCTCAGTTTGGGGAGAAAAGAGGAGTTTGGCCTCGGGGAGGGGAAGACGTGATGGGATGAGGGATGCACCAGAAGCCAGTTTTGCATAAATCAGGGCTGAGATGAAGGAGGTCCGTGGGGACGCGCTCGAATCTCGCTCTGCAGCTCTCGACTTCATCTGGGACAGCACTGCTCTCTCCCACCCCGGGTGCTTTCTCGATTTATTTCGGATTCGTTCACTTAGGGAACCACACAGCAAGAAGCTGAACGAAGCAAATGGACTTTTTCTCCCCCCCGACCCTTCCTGTCTCTTCCCGAGCTGCATTAATTTCCCAACGAGATTTATTCCAGCTCCTTCCTCTCCTGTTACTGATGATCGCGGCTCCGCAATCGGCCGCTGGAGGATTTACTCTGCCCTCTCCTTCCAGCAGCAGAAATCCTTCAGCCTCGAAGCATTACTTCTCACAGCCAATTCCCTGAGCCTGGGGTTTAGCATAGAAGAGCAGAGAAGCCGAGAGAGCCGTGATTTATTCAAATTGGGGCAAAAACGATGGATCTGGATGGGCTCCAAAGACAAAAGCTTTGCTCTCACATCACCGAAACCTCACAGGTGTCGGCTTAACCATCCCCACGCAGTGAATTTCCCAACCTCTCCCCCAGTATCTGCATTTGCATGTAACTTTGGGTGTCACTGGGTGTGTGGAAGGACTCTGAGCCCACACAATGTTTTATTTTTGATGCTCTATCCTAAACACAGCTCTGGGGTTCACAGCCAGGAGCTGGATGAGTGTTTGGTTTTGATTTGAGTGGGAGATGCTCAGCCCAAAAGCAGTTGCAAGGGGACAATTTGGGGTAAAATCTCACATCTTAAAGCCAAAGCATTAAGGAAGGGACCTCTGCATTGCCCCAAACACAGCCCCAGAAAACGCTCCCTGTTAAGATCCTAATAGAGATTCAACCTTGTCTTTGCTGTCAGAAAAGGAAACAATGGAAAAAAGACCTCGAAGCGATGGAGAGAAATGAGTTGGGGGTGTAAGCACCCCCTCCCCATGCTCATTGCTGCTTCCCAGAGCCCAGCCCTGCCCCAGGAGCCCAGCAGAGATTGGCAGGGTGCAGAGACACGGCTCTGCCCTGAGTCAGGGGGAAATGCACACACGTGTTATAACCTCGAGGAACTCCGAATACTGAAAGCTTTAAAAAAAAAATAAATCATTGCATTTCAGTCTGCTTTAACCATTTCACGCTCTCCTTCCTTTTAAAAAGGGAAGGGAACCAAAGTTTTAAATCCTGGAACGGATTTTTTTCCTCATTTGACAATGGCAAAGCAAAACCATTTGATGTCATCCAATCTCATCCTCTGCTGCATCCCCACCCCATCACCCCCAGCACCAAAACGAGGCCACAAACCTCAGATTTTGGTACAGATTTATTCTTGCAGAGCAAGGTTTGAGGGGAATGCGATGCTGGCTCACATCCCAACCCCTCCATTCAACTCCAGCCTTCATCCCTCCGCTCCTCCTCTTCCTCATGGCTGCCAGGTGAAATGGAAACCTTCGGGGAGCCATGGGCTGTAAATCATCCCCTTCCTGCCACGCCAGAAAGCCCTTTCCAAAGGAGAAGACTGATGGAAATCTTATTTAAAGACTTCGTAAGTCATTCCGGTGTGGGTGAGTCTCTCTCCATTTGCCGCGAGTCGCGCTCTGGCGAGCCAGGAGCCTGAAAGGAAGACGGATAGCCGAAATAAAGCTGCTAATTGGCACCTTTTTCCCTGTCTTCGGCCAATTTCAGGACTTAATAATGATGAATAAGGAGGCGACAAGGGCTGGGCACGTGCAGGGAAGCAGGCTTGGCTGGGGAGGAGGCAGCAGGATGGGCACATCCAACGCTGTCCCTTCCCCATCCCAATTCTCCATGAATTTTCTCACCCACTGCTTTACCCATCGTGTTTTGCTCCCAATCACTGTCCTCTGGACAAGCAATGCTCAACAGTAACAATTTTCTTTTCTTCTCCTGAGGGCTAAACCTCAGCTGTCATCACATTGCCAGCTTTCTGCATCAATTCTGGGTGGATTTCCTAAAAATAAGCTGTTCTGCAAGCCTGTGGTAGCCTGCTGCTGCATGGGAGCATCCCTCGCTCCTGTTCCCCATTGCAAGTCGGTGAATATTCAGCTTATTTTGGCTGTTAGCAAAAGAAGCAGGAACCATTTCACCCAATCAACTCAATTCTCTATATCCATGGACTCCTCTTAATTAACAACTTGGATTTCCCATGGATGAACAAAGCTATGGATGCATTTTTTGGGTGAAATACCATGATCCCCAAAGATTCTTCCTCTCCAACCAATGTGGCCAATGGCTTCTGTCCCATGTACGAAGATCGCTGCTGTGCTTGGCAGTTTCCATCTCTCCTGGCCCAACATTCCCATTTAACTCTGTTTTGCCTTTTTTCCCTCCCCCAATTGGTGCACACATCCCACCCTGGCCAACATTAGGACCAAATTGCACAAGATTCGATATTTTTGGGCAATGAAGGAAAACACTCATTTTCCCTCCATCCCCAAACCTGCACGTTTCAACAAGCTGTGTTAAATATTGCAAATCTGCTCAATTTTTGTTGGCTATGGGTGAGTGCTCCAGCTGCTGGGTATCCATCCAGGTCCAACAGACGGCCAAGGAGCAGAACAAGTTGACAGCTGTTGGTGGAACATCACCAGCTCAATAGCTGTCACCTGCCTTCAGGAACCAAAAATATGCAAGTCTATCTTATGGAAAAGAAATATTAGCAAGAAAGAGCCTGGAATTGAGGAGGTGGTTTTCTTTTTCTCTTTTCTAGCAAGGATTTCTACAGGATGCAGAGTGACCTGCTTACCTATGAATTGTTTGGGTCATGTCCTGTGTGCAGCAGCCAGCACCAAGAAATCCAAATCTTTGCCCAATGGGCAGCACCAATCCCAAGCAGATCATGGCCAAGTTCAGAAATCTGTGCCTGGTGAGTGCAGAAATTGGATTTCACTGATGTCCTCAAATAAAATGCAGATTTCTCCATCTCCATCTTCTCAATGGAGAAGAAATCCACCAAGACCAGGGGCCTGAGTTACCTGGAAAGTCTCAGTTAATGTTTTTCTGAGCTGAATTGTCGTCTTAGGCATTTCCAACCCACATTGAAAATCAAATGCTTCAAAGAGGGAGAAATAAAGAAAGTGATTCATTTTTGAAAGCAGAAGATGAAACAGTATTTCTGTTCTCTGGACTTGTTTTCCCAAATGGGCCCCTGGTGAAACCAGCAGCATTTTTGCAGTGTTTTTGAATTTTCATAGATTATAATTTAACTAAGGCATCTCCAGGCAGCTTGGAAAGAGCACTCTGGATGCACGAAACCTCTGCACCATTCACCTTAACACAAACCCATGCAAATCTGCCTGCAGCGTCACATTTAGCACAAATCACCTGGGGACCCGACACATCTTTAGGGGCCAGCTCCTTGATTTTGCAAATTATGATTCTCAGGTATCAATGCATCACATGCATTTTCAGACCTCTGTGCAGTGGCAGCATGAAGCAGGGCTGGGTCCAAGGATGGGGACCAGCTCGGTCCCTCGGTAATCAGCCTCACCTGTGCCACCTACCAGTGATCCCAGTGCTGTCTGCCACCAATAAACACCATTTCAGGGTGAGATATGGTGTTACTCCTGCCTGCAGGTGCCTATGTCCCTTAGCCTGGCAGGTGTGAATGAGATCTTCACTGCAGCTTTCTCCAGGAGCATCTTCTGGAGAGATGCCACGGTCATGATAACGGGCAGCACAGCAGCATTCCTCCTGGCACAGAGTCCTGGGTTCTCCCTGGGTGGAAGAGCCCAGTCCCAAAGTGACACCAGCACAGGGGTGGGTGGCCAAAGAGCTGGGGACAACCCCAAGCTCCTCACAGCTTTGGCCATTTGGATTTCAGCATGAGATGAGTTGGGATTTGGAGATCACATTATAGGGGATGGGAATGGCAAAATTTTCCATTCCCCAAAAGCCATAATGCCATCAAACTCATCCCCAGGAGATGCCAAGGTGCCTCGTGGCCATGCTGCCCAGCACCAAGAACAGTTTGAATTGAACTGAATCTCACCCAACCTCCCCATCCCCATCCGAACCCACTTTCTCACTACTGCTACCAGCTTCAGTGGGTCCCAATGCTCATTGCAAGGAGGAGAGCTGGAGAAACCCATGAGTTATAGTTCCTTTTTCTAATCACGATTGCATGGTGTGATGGAAGCCCCAGGAGGCTCCAGCTGGGGGTTTATGCTTTGGACAAACAGCATTGCTGGCTCTTGGCTTCCAGGGTTTCCAAGCAGCGAAGGATGCTGAGTAAGTGGCCCTGCCTTGAGCCCGTGGTTATGCTGAGAGCTTTTTGGAGGGATGCATTTTGCTTTCCTTGTGCAGAGCTGGCTGGGGCACGCTGCAGCCTAAGCCCCCTAATTCTCCTGCACGGCCGTTAATTCCAGGTGCAGGGAGCAGATCGATGCCTGCTCCTTCGACCACCCGCGCTAATGCGCAATTTGGATGCAGGAACTGCTCACGCATCAGCGGTGATGGAAAAGGGAGCAGGAAGCAGGTGAGGAGCAGAACTCAGCCTTTAGGGATGGTAGGGGCTGGGGAAATGCACATGGATCTCATGGAAATGAGGAAAACCCGACCCAACTTGAGCTCTACATGTAGCAGCTGCTGCAGAAATGCTCCCGTATTCTGTAGGATGGTGACACAGCTCTGCATCCCTGCCCTCCCCTCCTGTCCCTGCTCTAAAACCCATCAGTTGGGTGTGACGATGAAAGCCAACAAGGGAAAACTCGGGACAAAGCTGCTCCTCACCTCCACAGGCAAAACCAAGGTGCAAATTTGCTGTATTTTCTGTATTCCCCACAGCACCAAAACCTGCAAAGACGGCTTTCTAAAGAGTGGGAAATAAACAGCAAATGAGAAACCACATGAGCAAAAAAATCATTGTGCACTCCTTTTCCCTTAATGAATGCAGGTACCGATGTAAAGCAGCCACTTGATAGCAATTTGGGGGGATAGATATCATCTGCTGGGATATCATCCAACACGATGATGAAACCCCACCAGCCACCCCTGTGACACCTCTCCCGTCCCCGCTGCTAATGCGCTGACATCTCCAAAAAGCACGCTTCTAATTTTTTTGTTTTCATCCTCAACCCTGGAGCCCTGTGGTCCCCATTCATTCTTCCTAACAGGAATGAATTTGTCCCATCTGGCCAAAGCCAAACACCTGCCCCCAGGCTCCTGAAGCAATTGGAGGATGCAGAGACCTGAAAGCATGTAAATAAACCCCAAAATAAAGTTTAAAAACTCTGCTGATGCACACGTGCTGGTGCCCATCCTCCTGGGAGTCCCTCATGGAAAGGACTTCTCCTGGAGCAGGTATTTTGAGGATGCTCGGGCAGCACATTTCACTCCATCCTGAGTTCTTTCCCCTCCGTTTTAGCAATTTGGCCAATTGATGGAACCACGTTTTCACAGCAAAAATCACAATCTGCCAAAAATCATAAACTCAACAGCTCCTGGGTGCTGGCAACTCACCATGGGTGCTCGTGCCAACTGCTGAGATGGGTGACCCCAGATCTCAGCCCTCTTTTTCTTCATCAATGGCCTTTTGGGAGCGCTTAGGAGTCCCCATGGATGGGGAATGTCCATGAAGGGCCACCTGTCCCTGTGTCACCGCGTGGGTACCACGGGGACAGCAATAGGCAGAGCCCATCCACTCCACACTGCCGCATTGTGCGAAAAAATATATATCTAATCACATTATAATTATAAAGTTAATTAAAGCAGAAGAGATCAAAGCCACTTTAGACAGATTAACGATACGAGTGCCAGCAACGTTCCCCATTTCATGCATCAACCGCATCGCCGGTGCCTTTCTCCAGCCTCTGCCACTTCTGTGTGTGCTGGGCAAACCCTTTCATTTCCCCCCCCAGTGCCCCCCTTGTTCCTTGCTTCTCTTGATGGATGAAGGATTTGAAGTCCTAACAGCTGCGGGGATTTGTGTGGGGAAAAGAGGCGACATTCAAAGGATTATCAAGCGAAAAAATCAACTGGCTTTAAAAAAAAAATAATGAGATAGGGTTGGGGAAATTGCAGGCACATGCAGAGAGATGGGTGTATATATATATAAATATAGATGGGGCCCAAGAAAAAAAGAAAAGGAGGGCGAGTTGAGCCATGGGAGCAGCCCAGAATGGAGAGCTGGAGGGAAAATGGGGCAGTTTTAGGGATGCTGAGAGCAGCAAGGTAAAAAAAGAAGGAAAAAAGCATTTGCCAGCCTTTCAGCTCCCCACTTTCTCCCTCGTTTTCTGATGTTTTTTTCCTTTTCTTCCCCCATGGGTGTTCTTCCCTGTGTTGGAGCAGCGTGTGTCCCCAGGGACCATGGGCTGGGGGGGTTCTCTCCAACATCTCATTTTCTGTCTGCTGCTGCCCCTGAGGACTGGGTTTCTGTGGGGAAAAGCAGGCTCAGACCCAGATAAAATGAAAATTGCTATAAACACCCCCTACACACACACACACTTGTGGGGATTCAGGTGTTTGCTGTTACCTTAAAAGTCATTTGTGGATGGGGAGGGTTTCGGGAGGGGAAGGGCTGCACCTGTTCATCTGCAAGCAGAGGGGTTGCACTGAGCTGTGTGCCCTCGAGGATGATCCATGCAAGTCCCATGTGTCACTGGGGACATCTTGTCAAAAGATAACACGTTGGATGGGATGCTGAGAGATTGCCCCAGAGGGAGAGATGTGAGAAAGAGAAGGAGAAAAGAAAGTGTTTGAGGGATTCCAGCTCAGGTTTCCTGGGGTAATGCAACAAAACCAACCAGGCGCATCACGGCCCAGATTGAAACCATTGAAATCTCCAGGGGGAAGGAGAGAAATTCAGCCTGGAAAGGAAGAAAAGAGATGGAAAAATGGTCCAGTGCCTCCCCAAATGGTTCGGAGGGAGAGGAAGACCAGCAGGGCCACCCCAAAAGTATTTCTCAATCTGCACCCCTTGTCCCCAAAGGGCATCGCTCCATTGTGGGGTGTGTGGGTGATGGGGGAAGCTGACATTGGTGATCATCATGTGGAGATATCCACAGGAAAGAGCCATCCGTGGGAAGGGTCCTGACAGGGCAGCAAGAAGCCGATGTCAGGGCAGCCATCCTCATATGAGGTCATTTAAAGTAAGAAAATGGCATTTCCACGCAATTTTAGCTAAAAGCTCGTTCAGATGTGTCAATTAAATTGGCTTTCTGGGAATTGCTCACTCTCGGGTTAGAGCAGATTGAATCTCGGTGTTTCTGTAATGAGTGCTGAAATCCTGTTACATGTTTCAGCTGTTTTACACATCTCCTGTCTTCAAAACAGCCAGAAACATGCAAACTGTGACCAGAACAAGCGAGAGCAGCTGGAAATCCTCAATTGAATTTGGGTTCCAGGGGTGCTGCTGGGGGCAGAGGGTTCACCACGATCACGCAGCCTCTCCAGCATCAATCACAGCGAGGCACTCCTCATCCCCAAATGTTGTGAGCAGCTGTGATGTCACCTCTGCACACCCGTCAATCACAGCCACACAGTCAGGACAGCTGATTGACAGCTCGGGATGAGGGAGTAAACAGATATGTTGCAGAGTGTTTGCTGCTTGTTGAGTGTTTTTTAAGGAAAAGTGAGCAGCTAACACGTCGGCTTCTCGTCGGGAAGAGGAAAGCCTCCAAGTTGTCGTTTCAGCAGTTGGTACGTGGGCATTTCCAGGGGGTTTTGTGGGATCCTCCCCCAGAGGTGTGCTGTGGTCCATCATCCCTTTGCGTTTCCAGATGTGCAAAGATGCTTTGGCTACAGGTGCTGGGTTTGAGGGACAGGGAGCACCATCACCCTGCTGTCCCAAACCCCAAAGCCCCAGCTCTTAACCCCAAGAAACCACCATCAGGAAGAAGACGACCCAAAAAAGCAGCAACCCACAATGCCACATCCAGCACAGATACCTGGAAGGACCCATAAAAGCAGAATTCAAAGTTTTATCATTGCAGACATTTTACCAGGGGACATCGTGATGCAGCAGCATCCTTCCAGAGCAGCAGCTCCAGCCCAAAATTTAAAAACTGGGACAAAATGGCTCAGACCTACAGGGACAGGTCCAGCACATCCTGCAATGACAGCGCAGCTGCTTTGGAAACCAAGAATAAAGCACAAGCTTCCCAGATCCTGAAGCTCCTCTGCTGCCAGCAATTAGCTGCAAAATCTTCTGGCAAAGCAGGTCAACTTCGCAGTGATATTATTAAAAGAGGATTTTTTTCTTTTTTTAAGGTCAGGGCAGAGCAGCTTTGGGAGCCCTCCCCACCTGCTTTCTCATGTCTGAATGAGGACACGAAGTTGTTTTGCTGTGCATGGATAAATCTGGCTCGTTGAACTCGCACCACCCAAACGCACAGCGATAGATGGAACCACCGTGGTCCTCAGCCCCCTCCACTCAACTGATGCTTGCTGTGGTGCAACCCAAGAGGCAAGATCACTTCAGATAGATTTCTAGCAATCCCAGGTAAAGCATTCAATGGTTTAATGACCATAAATGAAGGTTCCAGTCTTAATTGATGGTGATCTCCCACCAAGATGAGGAACAGCCAGACCTCACATGAGAATTTTTTTCCCCTCTGTGGCTGGCTCTTAAATGAGCCCAGGGAAGTCCCACCCTGGGTCCACCCCTCCTGGTCCCCTGGGGGGGGGCACAGGTGCTCCCTAGTGCTCCATCACTGATCCAGGCTGTGACCTAGTGCTTCCCTTACACTTGCATATGATGGGGCTCCACTAAAACCCCCAACACGAGCAATTTGGGCACAAAATGCCTCCAAAGCAGCAAGTTTTGGCTCACCCCATCCCCAAAGCTTGACCTTGGAGGTGGTGTTACCAAAAGGGTTTTTCTCGTGCTGAAGGACCAGCGAGCACCAAGCCAACATTTCCTCAGAGAGGAGACATCGCCGGGTGCTCCCCGCAAAGCAAAAGGAATTAGTGGCTGCTGCACAGATCGTGTTTTATATCCATGTGCAGATAAACACGGGGTTTGGCTCCATGCCCAGGCCGACGAAAGCTTTTATCTCCCACAAAACACCAGGGACCGGGTGAACTTTAGACAAAAGGCTCCTTTCCCACCTCCTCCTGCCACCTCCCTCCTCCATTTGGGCAGAGGTGTTGTTGCTTCCTCACTATTGAGTTCATGGCTCAAACACATCATTTTCCCACCTTTGCTCCAGCAGTTGATTGCTTGAATGGGGAGGAAACCCCCAAATCACCATCTTCATTGGGGGGCCCATAGGGTTGGTAGCCCCCAAAGTTTCCTTGCTCTTCCCATTTTTCCCCCTTTTCCCTCTATTTTTTTTTGCTCCTTGTCTTCCCCCACCCTCCACTTCCTCATGCTAATTTATGGAAATCAAACAGCGTCTCTTCCCAGCCAGGGATAATAAAAAGGAGTATTAAAAGGGGTGGCAGCACAGCAAGGGGGGGGCTGTAAATACTAATTGTTCTATAAGGAGAACACGGTTTATTTTCTTGCTGAAGGGAAGGTTATGTTTAATTAAATCTGCTTGTTCTCTGCCGACGGGGCTGGCTTCCAAATGAGCCCCGAGCCTCCACGGGGAGCAGGGGGGGACACGAAGCCCAGTCATGCCCTGCAGGGATGGAGGCTGCGCGTGCATTAAGGAGCTGCAAGGGGAAGGGGGCAATGCCAGTTGGGTCCTGCTTGTTGCAAGCACCTTTGGTGCCTGCTTGTCAGAAGGGGTTGAGCCAGGTGCAGGCGTAGCAAAGTGGCATTTCTTGCTTGGAAACACACGAGGCGCACGTTGGAGCATCACGCATCCAGAAGTTGTACTTTGGGGTCATGCACCAGGATGCAAATGTGCCATCTGCCTCCCGTCTGGGTTTGGGGTTGCACCTTTTACTCTACTCCAGGTAATTAAACGCGCACCGCTGGGTGCAGTAAGATGAGGAAACGCCTTCCTCCCCCCCTCCAATAACATCTCAGGTCATTCAATTCTCAGTGCTCCAATAATCCACATCTAATTCACCGCGAGCCCGATGTGGAGTCCTTCGGCACTTCATTAGGGCGCGTGAGCAGCATTTCATTACCAGCTGCACCACCCCCCACCTTCCCAGCAAACCTCACCGAAAATCCAGCACAGCAGCCACCTGTGCAAGGCACACCAGGTTTCCCAGCCCTCCCCAAGCCTTTTGCCTTTTTTCCAACCACCATTGTGGAGGTGGAGGTGCGATGACCCAACGCGACCTTCCCATGGCATGAACCCGAATTTATCCTTCATGCTCACCCACCCCACTTTGGTCCTTCCTGATGGGTCAAAACCCAACATGCTTCCATTTTTCCTTCTTGAAGCTTTGCTTTCCATCAGTTATTTCTAGAAATCCAGAATATTCCTGAACGTCAGGGGGAGTCACACTGCACGTGCAGGCAGTGATGCTGTTTTTCCCCCACCCCACCTACTCGAACTAGGCTCTAACATGCACAGAAAGGGCTGAAAAACACCCACACATGCCTTTTCCTTTGGGGAAATGCTCAGCTTTGTGCTTTTTGGGGTCAGAAGAGCAGAATGAGGTGATTTGTGGATGGTGGGGAAGCTTAAGGGAAGAGAAGAGAGGACGCAAAGTGAAGGGATGCATCAAACTAGCACATGAATTAGTCAATAATTGGAACCTGGTGATCCTTGGGGTCCCTTCCAGCCCAGGCCATTCTACGATTCTATGATTAGGGAGAAAATCTGGGTGAGTTATCCCACTCATGACCCCTTTATGGGGTATCTCACCCATGACCCCATTACGGGGTATCCCAGCCATGACCCCAGTACAGGATGTCCCACCCATCCTTGGCTGCAGCCATCCCAAGGATGGATGGAATGAAGCCCTACTCCAGGCTCTTAGAGCAACTCATCCCCACAGCCCTGGGAGAGATGAAGGGAGGGGAAGGAAAGATGGAGCGATGAAGGGAGGGGGAGCGAGCGCAGCCGGGAGTTATTTATAGGAAAGGCTTTTGTGCAGGAGGAGATGCCGGTGCCAAAGAGATTGTAAAAATAATCCTGGAGACAGGTGCCGCTGCCTTTGGGGAGGAGGCTGCTGCCAACGACAGCTTGGAGGAAGTGCAAGGTAAGAAGAAATGGGGGGAAAAAAAATAGAAAATGAAATAAAATCAGATAGCTGCATTTCTTGTGCAGAGAGAAACTCAGTCTGTTGCACGAGCATCACGTCAGTGCTTTTCTCCAAGGGAAGCAAAGGGAAAATAACTCCCTGGGTTCCGAATCACGGAATGGTTGGGTTGGAGGGGACCTTAAAGGTCATCCAGTTCCAACCCCTGCCATGGGCTGCCACCCACCAGGTCAAGGCTCCATCCAACCTCACCTTGGATACCTTGGCCTGCAAAGCTCTGACCCTCTCGATGGGGGAAAAAAAAGAAGCAAAACCCCAATCTTTTGAGCAAAAAACCCAATATTTTCGCCCACAGTAGTCACATTGGGGATATTTGTGCTGTTGCACCTTACAAGTTTTGCCATGGGGAAAAAAGCAGCCCAGAGCCACATCTGCCCTTCCCAGTCCTTGTTGCATGGGCGCTGCTCGTGCCTTTGTATAAATATATACATAAATGGGAAGATGTGCCACCGAGGGAGGAGGGGACTGATCACAGTGCTCACTTCTGAAACCAACGAGATGCAGCCAAATGATGCTGGCAGACAAGTGGCATCCCGACACCTCGCTCTTCCTCCCCTCCCTCCTCCTCCTCCTCCTCTCCGCACCGATCCGTCTCCTCGCCCTCCTTTTGGAGCAGCTTTCATCAGCTTGTCACCGAGCGACGACAGCCATAGCTGCAAGCAGAAAAACATCAGCAAGGAAGGGAAAAAATAAAAAAAGATTGAAGAAAAACTCCCAGGACCCACTGGAGGGCTGATGCTCTGCCCCAACAGCACGAAGCTGGGGGTGATGCTCAGAAAGCGGCTGGGGAATGAGCATGGGTGCTCCCAGCCAAGCCACCAAAGGCAACAGCAGAGGCAAGGAGAAGGGATGAGCATGGCAGCAAGCATGCAAGGTGTCCCACACTCATTCCTGGCTTGCAGTGAAGGAAAAAAGTGGGTGTTAGGATGTGCTGGAGTGGGATTAATTTTGTTTGCAAAGCAGAGGAAGGAAACGTGCTTTTATTTTCCTCTCCTTGTTCTATTCAGGCCTGAGAAAGGCAGAGCCAGGAGGAACCTCCGCTGTGCCTGGGCTGACAACGGGAGGACAAATGAGAGCGTTTAGGTGGTAATTAGGCAGTAATGACCCACTCGGAGGTCTCCACCGCGCAGGAAATAACCTGAGCCGGGACTCGGGCGATGCAGCCTGGGTGTACTCAGCGATTTATCAGGTTATTGCCGCCTCGTGGGGAGCAGCCACTGAGTCATTAACCCTCTTACAGATTTTTCCTTCTCACTGATATCCGTTTAAAATAAAAAGCCTTTTTTTTTTTTCCGAGTTTAAACTTCGCTTCTTCCAAACCGGGAGCTGCTGAGCTCCTTTATCTTCTTACAGCAGAGCAAAGAGGCATCGCAGTGGGGGCTGCGGGATGCACAGACACCTTTGGAGAGTCAATGTACACAAAAAAAGAGCCTTCAGCCCCAGATTTCCAGCTCCTGGAGGTTTTTCTTCGTGGCTGGTGAATGCACACCACCCCCTGAGCAGAGCCTTTTGCACCACTTAAGCATCTCCCCACGGCTATATATAGATGCTCTTACTTACACTGAAGAAATTGATTGTACTTTGGGGGGGAATGACAAAAAAAAAGCCATCTTTGTCCAAGTTTCATATTTATATACTGCCAAGCTCATGCAATTTTAATGAGGGCTCTGGCACGCTGGCTGAGCTGGAGCAAAACCACCCTCTGCCACCTCCCCGAATCCCTTCCTGGGGGGTGCAGAGCTCCCCAGCCACGAGCAAGACCCTGGGGACAGCTCCTGGCAACCCAAAACCAAATGGAAAGGCTCGAGTGGCCCCGCACACATCCCCGCTTTGGCTGGGATCCCACCACCCGCGAAGGAGCTGGAACCAACCGCAGCCATCCTGCGTGGAGGCTTCGAGTAATCCTGTTTGATGCCTTTTGGCAGGGTGGGGAAGGCTGTGAAGACAAACCCCCACGCTGTGACGGAAGAGAGCACTTCCAAGGCTGGCAGCGACAGAGCCTGATTTGAGCTTTGAATCCCAGCCCAAGGTTTCGCTCCCTTCCAGTTGACTCGCTCATCACAAAGACGCGACTCAGAGCCGAGCAGCTTGCGAGCAGCAAGGCTGCAGACGTTTCATGGGCTGACTTCTTGGCCTTGCTGGCATCCAACCAGAAAAGAAACCCAAGGTGGGCTTCACCTTCATCACTCAGGATGTGTTTCTGATGTTCTCATCTCGGCCATGACCTTCACGGTCTTACCAGTCAAGAGGGAATAAAGATGCCCTAATTCTTTGCTTTCTTGCTTCGCGTTAGCTCAAGACAACAGCACCCTGAAGGCATTCATTTCTCTCTGCTGATCTTTAAGGAAAGGTGCACAACCCATTTGGGTACCAGCACTTCAACTACAGGTACCAAAAATCACCCCACAGCATCTTCTCGCCGGGGTTTAACAGAGCCTAAGGAGATGCTCACGGGAGCAGCAGCACAGAGCATCCTTAATTACCCCTACACCCCGTTTGCTCTCCGAAGTGGCATCATCTCAGCAGCATCCCCCCCTGCCTCACCGCAGCCTTAACGCGCTGTGACTTCCACGACATCTGCTCCGCTGGCACCGCGTGCCCCACGCTCCTGTGTGAGTGCTATGATCCAGTCCTCAGCCTGTCACCATGCCTTAAAATCAACCACGGGACGACTCTGGGCTGCGCGGAGCGGCCCGTGAATAATTCACACGCGATGATGCGCGGAGGGATGGGGCATCACCGCAGTGTGCAGTGGGGATCCCATGGCTGAGAAAACGCTTCTGCACGCGGGCAGCTGAGTGGGAAGGGGTTTGTCACCTGGAAAAGGAGAAGCAGCCCAGTTGGGGACAGGAAAACGCAGCCGTAAGGCAGCCCGTGACATCCAGCAGCGGTGTCAGAGCAGAGCGGGGTGAGATGTGTTTGACAAATAGCTCCGTTGCCACAGAGGAACAGAGGGAAAAGGTTAAATAATGATAAACAATGTGGAAATCAAGCAGGTTCTGGCTGGGCAAAGCATTTGTGTTGGCTCCCGACAGCGATGCTCCAGCACAAGCAAAGCTTTCCCTTCCCACAAGGAAATGGCATTTGGGTAGGGCTGTAGGCATTAGGTACAGCACGAGGGGGTTTGCAAAACAATGAATGAAAAAGGCACAGACGTGGGGCGTGGTAGAAAGAAGAGATGCCCCAGGTAGCACCAGCCCCATACCAAGCTATTTTTCTCTGAGCCTTAACATTTCACCCCCAAACATCTCCTCTCCCCAAAGCCATTTAAATCCATCTCACGCAGCACGGGTACAGCCAACAGCCCTGCAAATCCCACGCACTCAAGATGAAGGAAAATAGCCTCAAACAGGGCTTCGCCTAGCACCACTTGTCCTCAAGAGCCTCTCATTTCATTTTCATTTATTTTCCCCATTTCTTTAGCATATACAGCCAGAAATTACGCTTATAGAGTATCATTAATGACCTTGGTGCAGGCAGGGATGGGGGCTGCACTGCAGCATTCTGCACATTGCACCGTGTACCCGTGTCCTCCCAAAGCCTCCCACCCCATTAACGGGCTTATCCCTTAGTTGGGGAGGATGATTTCTCCCCTTCCTTTCTGCCCAGAAGTAGGATGCTGGGCAGAAGGAGCTGCCCCAGACCCAGGAGCCCTTCCAAGGGCTGAACCCTACATCCCCACCCTTGAGCTTGGTTGTGCAAAGATTTTGGATGATCAGAGCTGGGATTCTGGGGGCAAAACAAAAGCAGGCAGATCACTGCTGCTGCCCAGCACCCCAGTTTGGGGCTGTAACATCACATTAGTGGTTTCTTGCAGCAGCTCTGATGCATGAGCAGCCATCAGCACGCAGATGAGAGCAACCTCCAGTGCCCCCCACCGAGCCCTGTTCAGCAAATTTTGCAGTTTTTCCTGCTCACAAGCCACCAGCTCCCCGATAACAACCGTTCTGAACAGATGCACTATTTCTTCCTCTTTCCCAGATCGTTTATCCAGAATGAATCCTATTGTATTTTAGATTGAACTAGAGTATTTTACCTTAAATCAGATGCATTTCTGTTTCAAAACAAGAGAAACGAAGGGGCTCAGCAAGGCAAGCCCTGCCACCCCAACACATCACCTTCAGCTGCCCCTTCCCCAAAACTGCTTGCAGAAATGCTGCCGTATTTAGGAATGGGCCATTGTGTCTGAGCCAATTTGCAGGATTTCACTTTTTTCCCCCCCCATCCCTACTGGAATGGGTAAAACAACAGGTTGAAGTGTCCTACATCAGCTCTGGTCTCGTCGTTATCCACGGTGCACAGCCATAAGTTTTTCTGCTCCCTGAGCACCATCAAGCCTCTTTCTGCTGGGAAAATGGGATGGAAAATAACACTGGGACGAAATCCCAGTGCAGGAGGTAAGTGCATAACTACTGCCCTCAAGCAGGCTTGCAAACAGTGCTAGGAAATGCATCTCCTGCCAAAAGAAAAAGGAATAAAATGGCATGAACGGACGGAACATCCCCAGAATAAAGGGCCTGGGGTCTCCCCGGAGCCATCAGGTCTACCCAGGGCCCCAGAGCCATCAGGTCTACCCATGCCCTGGTGAGTGATGGATTTGCATTGCTTCAAGGCACGCCAGCTCCCAGGAGCACTCCTGTGCATCCCTGATTTCAATTTCCTCCTGTAACCGGCTTAGATTTCCAAAGCAAATCATTTGCAACTACAAAGCTGCTCCATTTTGACAATTTCGGAACATAAAAACCTATTGCAATCAGCTCGGAAACGTCTTCAAAGTAACGCTGCTGTCAGTCAATCTCCCTCCCTACCTGGGCAAAGGCACTCGGTGGAAAAGAGATTCTTTCAAACACGCTGACAAAATTTAAGCTGCTCTTCTGCCTCCCAAATCAAAAGATTGTTGTCGAGAATTGAACAGCCTCCAAGTCTGAGGTGTTTTGTCATGGGATTGTTCTGCCTTGTGACCACAAAGACTCGGAAAAAAAATATATTGAGACTTAAAAATCTGCCCAAATTGTAGCTTCTCCCTCCTGGCTGTGTGCCAAAGCATCTCTGCCCTTGGGCAGGGGAAGCACTGATCCCTGAGGCCCTGCACATGCAGATGGACATCACAGGAGGTGGATTTGGGGGAAAAAGGGCTACAAACAGGCTGGAGACCTCTGCAAACCCACTCGGGACCAAACCTTTTGGCCCTTTTGCCCCAAACACCTCCTCTCTTCCTCACTGCTTGCAAGCCTCCACCTCACCCACTTCCACCAATTTTTCACCCTCCTAAACCAGGTCCATTGACACAGCCCAGCTCAACCCAACACAATGACTCAGGCACTGCAATAAGACTTTAATGAACTTTGTAAAGGGTTATTTAGGCACAAAAAAAAAAGGCTGTGAGCAGAGCCAGTAACAATCTATTCAATCTTGGTTGGGGTTTTTCTTTTTTTTTTTTTGGTATGAAAAATTATTTTAAGCTAAAATTTGCGCAGAGTTGGGAACTCTCCACGCTTGTAATTCCTCACTTTAATGCGCTGTTTGACAGCTCTCGTGATTACGACGTTTTTAAGGCTTCGGCTCCTGGCCCCTCATCACTGCGTGAGTGTCTCGGGCTTTGGGAACAGAGAAGCGAGTTTCTCCCCCTTGTGATTGCAGAGAAAAACTTGGGAATTCAACTAAAACGTGCTCGAGCTGGGAGATAAACAGGGAGACCCTCTGCACGGAGCTGTTCCTCCTCGTTATCTCCCAGCCCAGCCAATTCCCAGCAAGCCAACGCTAAACCACTTACTGCATGAAGAGTGCATCCAAAGGGGCTGCTTAATTCCTTCCCCCCTAATCAGATTGGGCTGGGGACTCGCCCTGCTTTGGGAAGGGATGTTTAAGGGGTGTTTATTACAGCTGTGATTGCCCCATGGTCATTGGGGTACAAGAGTAAGGTGGGGTTGGGTAGATGCATGGATGAAGGTTCCCCCATCACTCACCCCTAAAAATCCTCATAGTGATGGGCTGGAATAGCAGCATCCTGGTGCAGGTGGGGAGGGGAAAGCAGCCTGAATTTTCTCTGCATTTTCCCCATCTCTCTGCCTTCCTGAGGACCCCAGACCCTAACGTCTCCATCCAAACCATTGCACCCAACCCCGGTGGCAATGTCACCGCTCACCCGTATTTTGCAGCAGGGAGAGAGTTCCCCCCTGCCCCACCACTGCCAAGAGGGAGCAACAACAGAAACAAAATGCAGAGGGAAAAGAGCAGATCTCAGAGGTGCTGTCAACACCCCGTATCCCAGAAATAGCACCAATCCCAAATTGCACCTAAATTAGGAGCGTAACAGCATCCTTTAGCCACCTTGAGCAAAGCCATGGGCTCGCTTTCATTCCCTTCAATGACAGTGAGGGGGACCAGCCTGGAAACATCCCTATTTTCCCAAATCCCAAAGGAGAAGCCCTGGCAGCGATTGCTTTCCCTGTGCTGGAGCAGCACCAGCTCCAACAGCCGCAATTCCCATTCCCCCCGCGCGCGTGCAGATAAAGGCACGCTCGTATTTAAAAGACACTTTTGCCTTGTCTGCACTTTCCCGACTGATAATGAAAATGTATTTACACTGCTGGATTTTAATTTAATGAAACGAGTCTTTCTTTCCCTCTTTAAAAGCCTGCTTCTTGCATTTGTTTCCTGCCATCACCCATTTAACACTCCAAGAGAGCAATTCAGCCTGGGAAGTGAGGCCATTGGTATAAAGCACTTAAATTATAGGGAGGGGAGAAAGTGAACAAAGCAGAGCACTGCGAGTTCTAGGGTGCTAGAAGTGCTCATAGCCAAGGGTGAGACAAGAACAGCTGCCTATAAATTCACTCCACCTGTGCCTATATATATACCTGTGCTGATCCAGCAGCAAAGTACACGGCGTTCGGGAGAGGTGAGAGGGAAGAGGAGGAAAGGATGGTGCAGAGGGGTCCAAGATCAGCTGAAATGGGGAAGGAAGGGGTCTGGTGGCTGCCCCACAATAGTACTGTCGGTGGATCAGTGCCAGGATGGGAAATGGGAGAGGAAAAATGGATTGGTAATGAAGATTTGCCAAAAAAAGAGATAAATGTACTAAGAAGGACAACTGTATTTTCAGGAGGAATAGGGTTTTTCCTCCCCAAATGCTTTCCCTAAGCCAGGTGAGTTGGTCAGGATGTGTTTGATGGCAGCCCACATTGGGTCCCCAGTACATCCAGATCCCCAGCATCAACTTCACGTCCATTTTTAGGGAAAAAAACCACTAATTTGGCACATCTTGCCATAAAGCCTCCGTTAACCATCCTACAAAGACCTCCTCTCTCCCATTCTTCACTCTTCCCTCCCCGTTTGCAGGAGCTCTATGACTTCCTTTCCGCAAACATTTCTCTCCATTTATCCCCATGCCCACTAGGGGAACAAACTGAGCTGTCAGCAATGGCTCCAAGTTGGCTCCTGGCTGCCTGTTCTCCAGGATGCTTTGCAGTCCTGGAGCAAGAGCAGACAGCAAAGAAAAAACCTAAATTTGCAGAAAATGCACCATTCTCCACCTTTGCAGGCCACTACTCAGGACTTGTTAGGGGTTGGTGAAGGATACACCGATGCAAGAAAATGCAAAGTGCTTGGTAAGGATGCCCCACGCCTGCTGCACTTTGCACGTTGCTTTGGGAATTGTGCAAAGAAAAGGCAAATTCTCAGGAAAAGGCAAATTCTTGGGGAAAGGACACCTCCAGAAAAGGGAAATTCCCCCATTTCAGAGCAGAGCCATCCCTCTGAGCCAGTTTGCTGTTCAGCATGCACAGATCCAGCACTGAGCCCCAGCCAGACGGTGGGGACTGACACAAGGCAAGAGGACGCGGATGGAACGCTCGCTGCAATCCAAGAGCCCAGCTCCATCCCACCGGGCCCTGCTTTGCTGCTTGCTCCCAGCAACCAAACCACCTCTTTGTTCCTCTGCCACGAGCTCTGTGACAATGCAGTTTTGCTCCACTGAGCCTTGCCTGGCAGCTGGGTCATGGAAATGGGGTGGTAGGCTTTCACTCCCTTTTTTTTTTTTCCCCTTTTCCTCTCTATCTCTGCATTTTTTTGCATGCACTGCAAACCTGGGCTGGTGCAATGCAGCACAAGCAGAGCACAGTGCAAATCTGCCAGAGCCCAAAAGAGCCCAAAACAGAGCCAGGCTCTATTTGCAGTGCAACAGCTCATGGAGAATGGGATGCAGGAATGACCCACAGGGCACCATTCAAACTTATTTTCCCCAAATCTTTTCCTCAAATGCAGTAAACATGCCTCCAGGTGGCAGCCAGACACACAGCCCTGCTGTAAACCAAAGCAGAAGGCAGGGACCCCCCCTGAGTCCATGCTGTGCCCCCCCACGTTGGGTATCATGGGGAGGATTTACTCAAGCAGCTCCAAGAAGACGGGGAGCAGGCTGGGAGGTGGGGGGCAGCTCAAGGAGTGCCCCCAGCACTGACCCCAGCCAAACCCCATAGGGAGGGAGCAGCCCAGGATGGGTGGATGGAGGCTGGGGGCAATAAAAGGAGAAGGGAGAGGAGGATAATGATGATGATGATGATGATGATGCTCCACTGCTGCAGATGTCCAAGACAACAACCCAATTTGGGATGCCCAGCCCTATGGGACATGGGAGCCTGGCACATCCCATTGCTTCTCCAGCTGGGTGCAGGGATCCTTTCCCAGAATCTCAATTTTACAAAAAGCAGCAGGAAAAGCAAAGAATTTCCTCGCAATAAATGGATTTTTCTTCCTCCCTGCTGCATTCCAACCCCCTCAAACATTGCAAACCAAAACTCACCCTACTGCTGCGTTTCGCTGCAATAAAGCCAATGTTTGCATTTCAGCAGAGCACACCCAGCACTTTATTAGCAGAGATTTCTATTTCATTTCCCCAGGCTGGCTGTGACTCGTGTCACCGCCTCGGTGCCACCGCTGCAAACAGGAGAGCGATGCTCGCCTTGTTCAGCAGAAGGAAACAAATTGGTTCAACTGTAGAACAAGGACAGCTCTGCTCCTGGGCACGGGGACGTGCTCCTATCCCTGCCCAGGGCTGCAGCTTCATTTCTGGGCAGCGTAATCCAATGGTTGGATCCAGCAACAATTTGAGCACTGGGTCCTCGCTAATTGCGGCAGCAGCGTTAGCATCGCCACGGAGGTGCTTTGCTGGGTCTCTTCATGAGTGTGATTTTTGGCACTGATGTGCCTTTGGGGAATCTGCTTCTTTTTCTTTATCTGCATAATGGGGAAATTACAGATGGGGCAAATCCAGGAGCAATTTCAAGGAGGTCGTTGAGCCCTTGAAATAAATACATTTAGGGCAGGGATGGCTCAGAGCAAGGCATCACTTCAGCCAAACCTGGCCTGGTTTGGGGCTGCAACACCCCCAGGCTGCTGAATGCACCCCCAAAAAGTGTTTCTTGCTTCTGTGGCAGCATCCCATCCCATTGATGCACTGCTCCATCTCAGGGTGTTATAGACTTCAAGAGAGAGAAATGTCATTTTTTTGCTATTTACAGCTATTCTCTTTTGCTCCTGGTCCCCATTATAAATTTATTCAGAAAAAAAGGGGAAAAAAAACACACAGAAGCTGTTCCCAAAGCAAAATCTTAACGGGGGTCAGGAGCCTCAGGGTTATTTTTAGCTGCACAAAGCTAAAACATTAGGAGTTGGTAGGAGGGAAAAAGTGGAGCATCACGTTATGGGATGGAGATTGCAAACCCAGGGGTCCCAGAAAGGGTTAAGCAACCCCTGCCACCCTGCACAAGCCAAGGGAAGGAGAAAAATAAAATAAAATGAAGTAAAATAAAATAAAAAGCCATTACATCCCATCCATGCCCATTGGGTAAATGGGCAAAAATTGCAAGAGGGTGCGTAATGACGGCGAGCCACTGCCAAGGGAGGATGGAGGATGGCTGCCATTATGGCCAGGAACAAAGCAGGTCAAATGGGTTTATCCTGGTGTGAGCCATGCTAGGAGGCGTGGGGAAGGCAGATTTCACCCTGAGCAACGCAAACAGGGAGTAAATTGGGGTTTTAGTGGAATGAGGGTTTGTGGTGGGAGGTGAAACCTCTGTGGAGGGGCAGGGGTGGTGCAAGGGAGGGCTGGGCTGTGCCCTGTGGATGGGCTGCTGTGCTGTGCAATCACTTTTATGGGGAGTTCTCAGCCTCCCAGGGCATTCTCAGTGCAGGGTGATACCCCAAAGCTGGGGAGAAGGAGGGAGAACCAGGCTGGTGTTGTGCAAGGGGACAGAATGCCCCAGTTTGGGGGCACGGAGTGCTGCACGTGTGCCCCATAGACCGGCTCTGCTCCAGCTCTGCCTCCAGCAGCTCAATTAAAAACCTCATTTACTGAAAAGAAAAACCCCTTTTCCCACAAAACTCAGCAGATAGATCAACTTTTAACCTTTTTTTTTTGGCAAAACGGCCAGAAAAAAACAACTCCTCCAAGCCCACACCACCAGGATGCCATGGGGATGGAACAGGACCAGGACACAAAATTTGGGAGCACTGAGCCCATCCTCTCCGTGCCAGTGACACGTCACTCAGTTCTCCCATTAGGGACACTAATTTTTATGGTGGAGCACACTCATCACCCTGCTATAGGAATAATTTAATTAACTTGGAGAAATGTAATTAATTTTAATTGTTCGCGATAATTCATTGTTTAAGATGATATTAATAATTATTTAAAAAAAAAAAAAAAACCCTAATGCCCAGTAACTGTCCTATAATGTGGTAATTAAACTCTCGTACAAGAAGTACTTAATTTAAAGCGTTTGCAAATTGATTCTGGTCCCCAGAGCCCGAATCAGTGCTGCAGGAACAGGGGAGAGGGGAGGCAGGGCTGTGACCCCCAACCCTAAATTCATCTGTGGGCATTCAGTGGGGTGTAGGGCTCTGTTTTCCTTAGGTTTTGCCCTTCTGAAATCATTTGAGTGGGGTTTATCTCTGCTCCTCGTAGGCATGGTGCTCCCCAAGGGTGATGCATCCTCACCGTGAAGGATGTGGTTGTGCAGGGCTATCCCAAATCCATGGAAAAAAAAGAGGGGAAAAGGAGGAAAGATCCAATGCAAAGCTTGCTGTGGGGTTTTCTCCTCCCCGTGAGGGCAGCATCAGGGATGGGGCTGTACCCATAACAGAGCATCACCACGATGGGGACGGGTCTGGGTGGGCAGGAGGGCAGCGCCTTCTGCAGCTGCACTGAAATTTTGGGGTGGGAAGCCTTCATTTCCCTGGGCTGTACGTCCTCCCTAACCACCCTAAGTACTTAAATATACAATTTCCATCAAGGAATTACATGGTGCTCGCAGCCTTTTAGAGCAGAGACGGGACCCCCCGCAGGACTGTTTGCTTTCCTTGAGTGGCATCATCTCCAGCGAAGGAGCTGTCCTCTAATTGCACCATCTGTGCTTGGGGAGGATGCGATTGCATCCCTTGTTTTGCTAATTTTTATCCTCCCCTCTCCCCTCCTTCTCTTTTTTTTTTTTTTTCCTTCCCTGGAGAAATTGCAAGGGATTTTTTTTTTTTTTTTCTCCCCTAACCCAAGCTCTGTTAAACCTGACACCAATCCCTGCCACTGAAACCAAGCCACCCCTTCCATGGGCTGCCCCATGGATGCTGGGGACGCTCTGCCCAGCTCACCCTGTGCCTGTGCACTGGGCTGTGTTATTTTCCACGTGCATTTTGCAAAATGCAAAAGCAATCACCCACCTGGGGAGCTGCAAAATCACCTCGAACCCCAGCAAGCTGCAGCCCAAGCTGGCAATCCATCAGCTTAACAAATCCCAAATTTGCACGCTCGGACACAAGGCTCCGTGCTCCTGATTTGGGGCAGTTTAGTGAGAAACGCACGACGGAGCATCCGAAAAGCAGCTGGGTGCAGCATCCCATTGCACCGTGCATCCCCTGTGCCTGACCCCAGGTGCATCCCCTGCATCCTTGCAGGATGTCACAGCACGAAGAGCATGGCCCAGAACCAAGCAAGAACACGATGGGGCTGAGCCACCGTGCCAAAACGAGGTCAGAAGCAGCAGATTTGGGGCAGGGAGGTTGCAGCTGCTGCAGGCTGGGAGCACATTAGCTTGCAGAGTGCTCGTGCAGCCGGTCCCCTGATGAGCTGCAGTCACACCATCAACGCCAGCACTATTAACTGCTGCTGCAAACTGTTCAAACAGGAGCAGGGATGCTAATGGGGATGGATTTTCGAGCCTGGAGCAAGATTTATCTGCCTTTCCCAGCTCTTAAAGAAACAAGTGGGTGACCCAACCCCAGCTGCTGGCAGCAGCAGCAAAAAGGATTTCTGTGCAATGCAACGCCTTCTGTGCACCCTACAAAATCACTGGGGTTTGCTCTGTTCTGCTTTAAAGGGTGAGCGGTGCTTTGTAAGGTGCTGGGTACGAGGGAAAGCATCACCCTGTGCCCGTACATCCCTGCTCTGCTCCCTGATCTCATGGGGCAGGAGCAGAATGAGGGGGGAAAGGCAAAGTCTGGAGGAGAATGAGGAGCTGGCAGATTGAACGGGGAGGGAGCAGGAGGCTTTGGAGCACTCACTGCTCCCTAACCCAAGGATTATGGTCTCCCACAACCCATACAAAACCACATTTCCAGCCCAGCCCCTGCGTGGTGCCATTAAGACCCCAAAAAACCCATTTTTTCCCCCATTAAAGCCCTGATTTCCACCTACCCCTTGCACGAACCGGCTTTGCTGTGCTCTTAGCAGGGAAGAGCTGCACATCTCGAGCACAAAACCTTTGCTAAAAATACCTCAAGCTCGCCACCGCCCGCTTTGATGAGGCAGGAGCCAGCCCCGCGCCACCGGGAGCTGTCATTAGCAGCTGGCATCTGCCTGGCTGGCAGCGAGCGGCTCCGTTTCCATGCAGAGGTGTTAAAAAAAAAAAATTAAAAAAAATTTTTTTTTTAAAAAAAAGCATCGTTTGTTTTCTTTGCAAGCCCTGGAGCTCTCCCAGCAGCCAGGGATTTGCTGCACAACACCTGTTTGCTCCCTTCGCAGGTGGTTTTTTCATTTTTTTTTTTTTTTTGTATTTTTTTGCGTGTGTTTGTTTTCAGGGCTTGGGTTAAAATTGGTGCGTGGGAGAGGAGAGGGATGCCCTGATGCTGAGAGCAGGGGATGGAGATAAAGGCAGAGGGGAAAGGCCCTTGGAACCAATGTGGGGGTGGAGGTGGGCGTCTCCAGGAGCTCTGGGACCAGCCAGGTCCTCACTGCTGAGTGCATGGAGGGAGAACCTCAGCTCTGACGGGCTGCAGCCTTTACCCAGAGCAGTTTTTGGTGCTTCCCCACCACCCACCATGGCACGGTGCACGCTCTTTCCCCACCCCAAGGAGCATTTTGGCAGAGCAGATCCACATACATGGTGGCCATGTGTCCCACCTGGGCCAACTCATGGTGTTTGCTCACAAAGTCCCAACCTTGAGGAGGTTTTGCACTGGTCTCAGCCCGGGTTTGGAGGCTCTGAGGGCAGCAATGGGTGGAAGGGAGCAGCAGTGCCCTCCTCCCCCAAGCACTGCCCAGGGCAGCATCCCCCCCATTTGCTATATTCACCCATAGCTAGACATCAACCCATGCACAATTCTCCTTCCAAATCTCTCCCAACCCTACAAAACCCCACAGAGCTGGGACTCCAGCAAGCCTCCAAATTAATTAGCAGGGTTTGTTTTGCTTTGGGAACGGGAGGACGGACGGGAGAGCCCAGCTGCTGGCTGGGCACCAGGTTTGCAAAGGGGACTCGGAGCCTTAATTACTCCTTTCCCTTAACCTCGTTGTACCTTGAGGTATTTTAACATCACTTCTGCTGGCAGTGGGGATTGATCGATCGTCCCTCCGTTGGCATGCAGACGGCCTGATTAATGGAGGACTAACCAGTCGCTCCCAACCCTGGGGAATTAATCACTTAAATGCAGGAATTACTCAATAAACCGTTCAAACACGCAATAAACCAAGCCATTAAAAATTAATCGCTTGACATCCTCGCCATGTAAACAGAGCTAATAAGATTTGGGCAGGGAACAAAGAGAGGGGGAAAGCACCCCCGGAGCAGATGGGGACAGAGCCGAAAACGCAGCTCGTGCCTCTCCTCCATTTGGATGCCCTCCAGCTCTACCTGCAAGGACCCACGTCGTGTTTAATTAGCAAGGCATGGCTGGGGAGATAAGCCACGCTTCTCTCCCGGTCCCATCTCCCATGGTCCCATTGCCCAACTCATGCTGTTTTCTCCTCCCATCTTGGAGTATTTTTTCCCCAAATAATGACCTCAAGAACCCTTGCAAAGGCAACGATTTCTTCCAGCCACTTTCGCAGACCCAACCTAGGCAAAGACCGGCAGCTCCACACCGGTGAACCGGCTTCATCTCCCCCAGGAGAACAGAAAGGGGTTTTATTTTAAATCCCTTTCCTCCCATAATACATCTGACACTAATCAGGGTTCCAGCCCCATGGGAATCAATGATTAATGATGTTAAATATAGCAGGAGATTGCGAGGGTAAAATTAGGCGCCATGCATAAAACATCACAGCTCCTTGTTAGATAGTCAAATTAGACTAATGGTTTGATGTTCACACGGGCTCTGGCCCTGTAATTACGGACGGACTGGCTAACCTCCTCCCCAGCTGTATGCAGCTTTGATGCTGGCAATAAGAGGAGAAATATCCAGGCTGGAGCCTTAATGAGAAGCCAGCAATCTCCACTGCCATCGCTGTCCTCCATGTGCAAGGACGGGGCTGAAGGCAGAGCTCTTCTGCATCGCAAAGGTCAAGGTGAGGAGGGGACAAGTGTGACGTGTGGCCGTGTACCCCAGTGGGGTGGCACCGCTATGGGTTGGCTTTTCCATCCTTCCAGCATCCCTCAATATCCCCCCAACATCCCTCAGTATCCCTCCAAGATGCCTCCAACGTCCTGCTGACATCCTTCCTGCATTTCTCTAGCATCCTTCCAGCATCCCTCCAGCACCCAACATCCATCCAACATCTTTCTAACATCCCTCCAACATCCTTCCAGCATCCCTCCAGCACCCAACATCCATCCAACATCTTTCTAACATCCCTCCAGAGCCCCTCCAACATCGCTCCAACATCCCTCCAACATCCCCCTGGCATCCCTCCAGCATCCCTTCGGCATCTTTCCATATTCCTTCCTGCATCCCTCCTGCATCCTCCCCCTGCATCCTTCCAGCATCCTTCCAGCATCTCTCCAATATTCTTCTAACATCCCTCCAGCATCCCACTGACAGCATGGCAAGAGCAGCTTGTTCAGCACCACCAAAGCACCAGCCCCAATTACCCCCTGAGCACTAATTAGACTCCAGACAGAGCTATTAAGGAGCACAAAGACAAGGAGAGAGGAAACAGGAAAGCAAAGCAGTCAAAATATATAACCAGTTCCTCCAAAAACATCGTGGAGAACGCAAATCTGGCTGTAATTAATCTTATTATCTGGGAAAGAAAGAGACACGGAGCAGTTGCGTGCCTTGAAAGGGCTGTCAGAATTCGACGGCGGGAGGGATAAGCCTTTGGGAGAGTTTAAGCTCGGGTAGCCACCAGCCTTAAAGCCAGTTTAGAGGCAGATCAGAGTGACAGGGAAATAAAGACAGGAGTAAAGCGGCCCGGAGGAAGCAATTTAAATAACGTTTGCTTAAGAAATGAGACCAAAATAGCCTGAATAGGACGGAACAGCTGCCCGTCACCAGAACCTGCCGTGTGCAGCAGCGTGCTGCTGCCTCCTGCACCAAGAGCTGAGTGGATGGAGCATCCCACCCCTGCTCATCCTGCCCACCAGCAGCTTTGGGGGAAAAAAGGGAAAAAGCCCGCTTTCCAAGGTGATGCACGCTGTCCAATGGAGCTGTTGCAAGGTGGAGGTGGTGCATCCCAAATGCACAGCCCCAGAACGTTTTGCATGGGATTTGCTCAGCATCACCACCGCCCCAGGGAGCACCAGGATGTTTTAGGGGCTCCTGTGCCATGCACAGCCCACGTCCCCCATCTCAGGGCAGAGCAGCCCTCGGCAAGTTGCAGCTGTCTGCTCCGTGCCACCCCGGAGATTGTCGATTGTTTGGAGAAGAGCAGATTACAGCCTGTCAGGGAACCTGAAACCCAGCCAGGCAGGGCGTGCTGCTGTGCTAAGCCCCCCCAAAAATACTCAGCAGATTTAAAATAATGATAAAATGCTCCCCCCATCACCCCTTGGCTGAAGATGTGGGGATGTCTTTATCAGCACCGATGCCCCACACCCTGCACAGCCATAGGTGAGATATTGCCCCTTGGGTACCACTGGTCCCCCCAGCCCCATAGGCTGAGATTTGGGGGCTCAGCCCCAGGCAGGATGGAAACGCAGAACAGACACTCCTCACCGAAATAACCCGAAATTGGGCAGCGAGCCAGCACGAGGAATCACTGCAGCTCACCCAAGTCACTCCTTTGGGGCCTCAAGGTAAGGCCTCAGGTTTTGGTTACTTTGGAAGGGCAAAGCTCAGAGAGGCACAGGAAGGCAATTTGGGGGAAAATTTAAAGATCTTCAGTCCCCAATGGCTTAACAAAGCCACAAAGGGACAGAGCATTTCGCACTCCCTTTGCAGGATTCGCTCCTTTGCAGAAGCATCACCACCACCTCCCTCTGCCCCAGATTCCACCCTGCAGCCTGACCCAGCTCTGCTCGCACCAGGGTGCAGCTCTGCCAAGGTTTGGGGAGTCTGGAGGGGGCAGCATCCCACCACCCCCCAGCTTTGCTGCAGATGGCAGCGGCTTTGCGGAGGCGGAGCGGGAAGGATGCGTCCATTTGACAGATTGGGGTTTGTCAGAGGGGGTTTTGGCTAACAACCTGAAAATTGTCGTTTTGACAAGGACTTCAAAAAGCTCTGCCACAAAGACCATTTAAGCCTTGTTGCCGTCAGAGGCTGCTGCAAGAGCACTTTGTCCCTTGCCGCCCGCAATCCTATTAGGACGGCTCATATCCAACACGCTGCAGCAGGGATCCAAGCACGCTCTGCATCCAGGGGTGCACCCTTCTCTGCTCACCTTGGAGCCCCCACCCCACTTGGCTCCCCCTTCCCTCTCATCCCCGTCCTTCCCCCGTGCAACCCCCCAAAGCTCTGCACCCTGGTGCCCAGCATCGCGCTGCAAAAGCAAAACCAAACCCGCTGCTGCACCCGCTGTTCGGCCACGTCCATCCCGAGGAGGAACAGCAACCAATTGACTCTTATTAAGAGTTCAACGATGTCCGGGAGATTGCAGCTTTGATAAGCACTCCGCTGTGCGGCTGGGGTCAACCGCATTAGGAAAATGTAATTAGGCTAATAAATTCTTGATGGTTTTTCCCTCGTCTCCGGGGTACGAGGAGCTCACCGAGCGTCATTAGCGGTCAGGCTGCAGTTCCCTGGCTGGGCTGGGTTGGCTGCAAGCTCAGCGTGCAGGAGTTCTTGCTGGACTCCCCATCCCAGTTCTCCAGCCGTACTGGTCCCAGTGGTGGTCCCATTGCATCCATGAGTACAACTCACAGTAAAGCTGCTGCCCATGGGTTGCAACCAGCGCTGCTGTGCGACCCCAGTGTCTCCCCACCTCTCCTAGCAGCCTGGCTCACCCACCCCAGAGGCTTTGCTCCACCCGTTGCCTCTCAGCACATCTCCCAAGCACAGCAGCAACTTCAGAGCTCGCCCAGCTTCTCCTCTTGGAAACCTTTGCTGGCACAGCCCCTGCACCAGGAATAGCAAGGCGTGCGGAGGTCCAGCTCCTGCAAACAATGCTGCCTGATTAAGACAGCTGCCTGATATCCAACCCCAGGAAGGGGGAACTCCAGCACTGCAGCATCCCACGTCCAACATTCTTTTCCCTGCTCCCTGCACGGCCCTGCTTGTAGAGATGGAAAGGTGTTTGCATTGGAAACGCATCCTCCAAAGGAGCAGCTGGAGGCAGGGCAGCCCTCAGGCTGCTGCTCAGCATCCCTGTATCACTGCTACGAGTTGCATGCAGTCACGCTTCAGCTCTGGCATGATCCTCCACCCCCTCCCTGCGAAGGTAACAGAGCAACTGCTTCATAGAGACATCATGAATCAGCCCTTAACACAGTGCACGTTGCATTATTTTTAGCCGGGACGCTGTTGTAGTACGCGAAGCGCGCAGGAATCAGACCATGAAATTGGCTGGATGCAGCCTCGCCGTGTTTGTCAGCGTGAACGGGCAAACGAGCAGCTGAGCAGTGCCAGGGTGAAATGCTGAAAGCGTTTAAGTGCAATTTAATGGCACCTTGATATCAGCGGGCTGGGCATGGGGAAGGACACGGGCTGCTCAGCCAACAGCATCCCAGACAGCAGGTCCCTGGGAGCTCAAGCCAAGGGAGAGGGTTGCCCTAAATTTAACCTTCTGACCCAAATTCAGAGCCTGGCGGGGTGCCCATGGCAAAGCTGTGCTAAAGAGTGGCTGTGGGCACGGCCGAGCTGGGTATGGGACACAGTCCCTGCTCAGCACAGCGTGAGAGCTGGAAATTTGGGGGAATTTCAGCCTAACTCAAGCCACTGGGGCCCTTGGGGCTGGTGAGCATCCCTTTGGGTTGCCATCACCCCTACTTGTGCTACCAACACAATCAATAGGTGCTCGATGCCAGTGATGCCCTGAGGGCATCCCGAGCTGTGCCAGGATAAGGGGTGGCCCTAAAATACAGCAAACCCCCCCCAAAAAGCCCCCTGAGAGCATCCCATAGGCTGCCAGCACCTCCCGTGCACGGCACGGGAGGAAAAGGGATCAGAACCCGAATTGCTGCGGGAGGGCATGGAGCCAGGAGGAAAAACAAACCCATCCAAGAGAGCTGAAGAGGGCAATCACAGCTCTTCTTGCAGCCCAAATTGTTAGTTTAGCAAATTACAGTTGAACAGCCCGTGTTTTGACATTTCTCAAGTGTTTTGCTTCCTTTCCTCCCAAATCAAGGTGACTGTTTCCAAGCCCAAACGCTCGGCCAAGAGCAGGAGGAGAGCTCAGATTCCTTTGGCTTTGGGAAGTGCAATGCAGGGCTCTGCACGCTGCCAAAACGCTCGGGGTGGGGATGGCCCCATCACTCCCATCCCTACCTTGGAGATCATGGAAACATAGAATCATTCGGGTTGGAAAAGACCTCTAGGATCGTCAAGTCCAACCATCCACCTGCCACCAATATTGCCCCTAAACCATGTCCCTAAGTACCTCCATCCCTCCCTTGGAGATGGATGTGGGGCTGCCAAACCCACGTTATGGGAGCAAACCACAGAATCACAGAATCATTAAAGATGGAAGAGACCTCCAAGATCACCCAGTCCAACCATCACCCCATCCCCACCATACCACTGAGCCCCGTCCATCAGTGCCACATCTCCATGGTTCTTGAAGATCTCCATGGACAATGACTCCACCACCCCCTGGGCAGCCCATTCCAGTGCCTCTCCACTCTTTCCAAGAAGAATTTTTTCCTTAGGGGAAATGGCTGAAGAGAAGCTGCCCAAGGACCCTGCTCTGGCCCCATTAACACCGTATGGGACAGCTTGCTGCTGGCACAAATGAGGAGAAACCCAAGAGTTTTGGCCAAGCCCAAGAGGACTGCACAGTTTGCCACCACTACACCAGAATATAAGAATTGTGAGCAAATTTGGGAAAAAACTTGTAAATTTGGGGAACAAAGACCAACCCTCTGTCCTGAGGGATGCGCATTGCCCTTGCCCATGGCAGATGCTCAGAGCACAGCGCGAGGGAGAGGAAAAGCAAACTCCTGGCGTGACAATTCTTTCCTAACACCCAACCCACGTTGGGGAATGGGTCCCACGCTGTCACCCCATGCCACCAGCCCAAACTGGGGCAGCTGCGGGGAGGGCATCATTATCGGCACTGTGCTGTCTCTGCAAATTAACTTTGAGCAATGAGAGCAGAGCTGGCAGGGGGGCTCGTACCGATGGTGCCGTGCTCGTGGCAGAAGTCAACTGGAAGCAGAGGTCGGGGCTGTGCCGCTGCTCCGGGGTTAATCGCTTCGTTAAGGCTCGGGTACCGCGCTCGCCAGCATCGCGCTTGGCACAGGCAATTAGCAGCCGGTAGTTCTTTTGCCTGCAGCAGATCATGCTGGAAAAAAAAAAAAAAGTGGGGAAAAAAAAAGCAAGATTCAGTGCCCGGAGCTGCGGTCTTGTAGTGGATCTGCCAACGCTTATGGAACGTCAATGGGTTGAGCTGATCGGGGCCGACTGAACCCGAACTCAGCCCCAGCTGCCTTCACAGGAGCTTATTTCCACCGCTTTGCTCCTCTCTGCAGCTGCATTTGATGTCTCCCCCTGGGGTAGAGCCAGGAGGAGAAGCTCACGAACGAACACGGATTTTGGGAGGGTTTTATCATCGCTCCCAGGACTCGGTGCCGGAGCTTTGATAGGAGCACGGAGCCCGGCGGGTCGCTGCCTGCCCTGCGAGGTGCCACTGGGGATGGTTTGCATCACAAACACAGCGGGGGAAGCAGAGCCAAAGCGTTTGCTGCCGGCGATGCCCGAGGCTGTGTTGGTGCTATCGGTGCTGTGAGGCTGTGCGTGCCCCGTGCCAGCTGCTGGGGGCATTGCTTCCACCCCAACGGAGAGCAGAAAGGCAGCGAGAGCTGCAAAACACAGGGAAAAGCAGCAGGGTGTCCCTGTGCAAACAGACACAGCTTTTCCCCGTTGCTCCTTGCTGGTGTTGCTGCGAGGTCACATTGTCAAAGCCAAAATTTCACTGGATCTCAGCTGGGGTTGAGCCTGAAGCGTCTTTCTCATCCCCAGCAAGAGCAATGCACGGGGGCTGAAGGAAATGGGGCGTTTGGGGCAGAGCCCAGCCCCTCTGAGACAGCTCAGCCCACCTCCAGGGAGAGGAGGAAGTGAGCTTTGGGGCAACGCGAGCAATTTGATCAGGGACCCAGTCACCAAAGTGCACAGCACTCCAGCAGCCAGAGCCATGCAGCCCATTGCATCCCACTGCCACGCTGCTGCAGAGCCTCTGCCCTTCAGCCACTGCAAAGGTGAGGAAATAGAGGCACAGGGCTGGCAGTCACTGTGTTTCACTGCTGCAGCTCCAGCACTGCACAGCATCCCCGAATTTGGGGTGTGCAGGGGCTAGATGCCACACAGCCCCTTTGCTGCAAGGTGGGTGCTGGGGGTGGGCTGTGTTTGCAGGAGGTGCCCCAGCCCTTGGCATGCACCCACCTGGGATGCTGCGGAGGATGCAGCTGGGCCCTGTCTCATTAAGCAGCCACCAGCATTGGGATTATTACCTGCTGCTCAGCTGCCTTTAATCCTTCAAAACGACTGAAAAAATTCACTTGGAGGAATTAAGAGGGCAGCAATACTGTGTGTTAGCTGCGGGAGGTGGCTCCATCCTGCTGCTCTCTCTGTCCCCCCTGCTGCCCTGTTCAGCTGAAGCTTTTTGTGCAAACGTTGCTGCTTTGCAACCATGCTCCCGGGTGACCCCTGCAGCAGCACAGCCTGGGCTGCAGCTTGAAGCATCCTGCATTCCTGCATCCAGCATTGCTGTATGGCCCCTGCAGCGCAGCAGCTCTCAGCACGCAGCATCCACCTGCGGTAGGCTTTGCACGTTGCTTTGCATGCAAACCGTGCCTCCTCCCGTGGGAAGGCTGTAGGGAATTGCACTTTTTAGGGCATCCCACTTTGCTGCCAGCCTCTTTGGAGCAAGCACCGTGTTGCAAAACCTCACAAAAGCACCGAGGCACAGCTCAGCGTTGCAGTGATCTGCAGCAGCAGCCGTCTCCCCTCTGCTTTGCATGGCCGACCCCGCTGGCTTCAATCACAGAGATAAGCAGAAGGGATGGGCGAAGGATGCCGGCTCCTTGGCTCATTGCAAAGGGAAACGGCGGGGACAGAGCGCTGCTCGGCAGTGTTTGCAAGACCCCAAAACCTGGGGCATGCCTGCAGCAAAGTGCATCCTGAGCAACCCCAAAACTGCATCCAGCAGCACCCACAGAACACTGAGCTGAGCTCACAGAGCCATTTCCCAGCAGGGAGCAGTGGGATTTTCCCAAGGGATGCCTCTCCCAGGGGGATGGGCACGCTAATAACCAAGTCTGTAACCTTATTTAAAAGTCACTGTTGCTCGTAATGGGAGGCACTTACCCCCTCGGATCCATCGTTCGCTTCACATTGGTTTTATTGCTGTAATAACTCCTGGGAAGTCCTCAACAGATGGAAATTTTATTTGGCTAATCATCGCCGCCGGAGTTACGGTGGGAAGGAGCTGGCGGAGGCTGGGGGGGGGACGGCACAGAACTGGGGGCAGAGATGGAGCTGTGGCCACCCTGAGCCCCAAGGAGGAAAATCAGCAGTGCTGCAGCTTCCCCAGCCCAAGCCATGAATTTTGCATGGCCACAAATGTTGCACGGGGTCTTTATCTTGCAGAGGGCATTGCAAACCCTGTGCAGCAGACCCAAAAGTTTGCAGCTGTGCATGCACCGTGCATGCAGGACCACAAGCATCCTCAGCCCCAGGGTGTGGAGCAGAGCAGGATCTGCTCCTGCTGAGGTCAGAGACCAGCCCACGTTTGCTGTCCCTGCACCTGGCAGCAGCTCAGCCCCATCCCCTGCCTGCATAGCACAGAGCAGCAATTTCTTAATCCATTTTTAAAAGATTGAGGATGAGGAAGAGGGCAGAAAATCCCATGACATCCTATCTCAGACAGCTCTGACTCAGGGAATAAAAAAGAAGTGATTTTTTATTTCTTTTTTTTCCATCTCTGAGCCCTTTTTCTGCCTGCAAATGGCAACTGTCAGCCCCGTGCTGTCAGGCATGCGTTCCAGCCATACGTGTATTTATATCTATAGGAGGAGGCAGTGCTGCATAAGCCTCTCTATCGCTGCTGTACATGTGTAACGTGGTGCAGATATCCCCTTTTTATTTTTATTTTTTTCAAGGCTGATTCCCGTGTAAACTGCTCCAAATCCTCTGCTCCCTGCGGGGAGCGTGCGTGCACTGCAAGCAGCTGCTCTGAGCCCCCCATTGCATCAATTTTGGGGGGATTCTGGGGGAATGAAGCCCAAAGAGGGCACATGCATGAGTGTGTGGAATGGTGGGTGTGCTTCCAGCTCCAGCACTTCTTGCTCTGCTGCAAGGATGGGGGACAGGGAGCGCACCCCAAACCTCCCAGATTCAATATAGTGCTGCAAGAAAGTTCTGTTCCGTGAAACAATAAAGGGTTGGGGTTGCATCCCCCAAAGCAAAATCACGGGGGCAGGTTGGAGCCTTGCCCAAAGGAGAGAGAAGCTCATTTGTCTGCACACTGAGCTGAGTTAAACCCTAACTGCAACCCAGCAGCAGCGCTGGAGCATCACATTGCAACCCAGCAACTGCAACCCAGCACACATTGCAACCCAGCAACTGCAACCCAGCAACTGCAACCCAGCACACATTGCAACCCAGCACACATTGCAACCCAGCACACATTGCAACCCAGCAATTGCAACCCAGCAACATTGCTCAAGCACGGGGCAGCACCAGGGGCACAGCGCTGCATTCTGCCCTGCTTGCAAACAATAACAACTATTTCTAAGAAATGCTCTGATTTCAGCTTTCTTCCATTTGCCTTTCTTTTCCCCTCGCCCCGGGTGCCCTTTCCTCCTTGCTGAGGGATCTTCTTAGGGGAAACATCCACAGCAACGCTGAGCCCGGGGGATTTACCAGCTTGCTGCAGCAAGGAAAATATTTACAGAGCAGGTCTGCTTTGTCAAGTATTTATCTCAGAGCAAAGCTTGCTTTCATCCTGCTCCGACAGCCACTTGTTGCTTTTGATGGAATAATTTCTGTGCTGATAGCCCTCTGGCCTCCTCGCTGCCAGCAGCTCAGGACTTCCTCTCTACGCACCTCCAGAGAGATCCCGAATTTTTTGCATGGGAACCCCATCCTCCTTCCTTGCTGCGTCGTTGCAAGGGCCTTTGCTCGCTCCATCTGCATGCACTGGGCTCTGATATATGCATGTGCCCACGCATACACAGCAGAGATGGGTGCAGGAGGGGGAGAGCTGCGTGATGGCAGTGGGCTGCACCGCCTCCTTCTTTTTCAAAGGGCTCCGTGCTGTTCTCTTGGGGTGCCAGCAAGAGGAACAGGTCCGGATCCCTGCAGGGATGGAGGAAAAATATTGCAAAGCTGTAGGGGCAGCAAGCGTGCAGGGTGGTGGTTGCATGTTATCTGGGTGCTCCTGAACCCTGGGAGCAGCACCCAACGCCAGCACCCAGCCTGCCCCACCTCCCCTGCGTTTCTGCAGTGAGTTAATTGCTCTCCTCTTCTAATTGCTCAGGTCTCTCATCCCTCCCCAGCCCTCAGGCGGGTCTGTCTTCAGAGCCGTTCTGCCTCCGCAGCTCAAAGCAATTCCTCCTTTGCTCTGTCCCCCCCGGGGGCTCCCACGCTGTTTGTTATGACGATGATTAGAAATTTGTATATATATTTTTAAAAGATTTTCCTCCAAAGGGTGTCCCTGGGGCAGAGCCACTTCCCTGCGTCGGTGGGGACCCTTTGATGTCCCCAACCCATGCTGATCCCAGTGCCCCCAGCACAGATAAAAGCCCCTTTTGGGAGGAACGCCACCGAGGAGGGGGAGGAAGAAACTTAGGAGGCAGCAAAATAATTTGATTAAAGGCAATGAGGAGGGGGGTGGGGGTGAAATGCCTTTGCTTGCAGCTCCTGGAGTCAGGAAGGAAGCAAAAAGCAGCTTGTGGGGCAACCCCATCCCTTTGGGATCCCACAGCTCAATCTCCCCTGGCAGCTGCAGCTCTCAGGAATTGTCACCCACACCAGAATGGGGGGAAGGAAATTTGTCACCCAGTGACTCTGTTTTCTCAAGGCCAACTCAGGGTGCAACTGCACCCTTTACCATTGCCCTGTTTGCAACTGCACCCTTTACCATTGCCCTGTTTGCAATTGCACCCTTTACCATTGCACTGTTTGCAGCTGCATCCTTTACCATTGCACTGTTTGCAGCTGCACCATTTGCACAGGGGCAGGAGCAGCTTTGGGGGACTCAGCTGCAGAGCATCCCCCAGCCAGCAGCAGTGGGAAACGAGCAAGGATTAGCACTTGGCCTCACTTTAAGATCTTCTCTCCATCTGCCCCCAGCGCTGCTCACTGCAGAAATCAGGTTTGACCCCACTGACAGAGGGCAAAAGCAGATCCCACCGCAGCTGCACCACTTTGCA
>WBMW01002888.1:2928-24002 GCA_013396635.1 Penelope pileata | reverse complement strand
TTTTTTTTTTTTTTTACCCTGGATTTGATAGACAGCACCAAAAAAAAAAGCACCTTAAAACTATTTTCTGCCGTTCCATCATTTGTCTCGGAAAATTAGGTTGGCATCTCCCTTAGCCACCAATCCGTGAGCCACCCCCTCACATAGGGAGGTTTATGGAGAGCAGGACAAGAAGTGCTGGGTTGGGTGATGCAGCCCCAGGGCTGCTCCCTGCCCACCCCCGCAGCGTGGGTTTGCAGCACCGCGTCCCTTCCCCAAAAATAACCCGGATCATCTCCAGCCCTCCCCAGCGCTGTCAGGTTGCATTTAGATTGCAAAGCTGTACCCGGGCTGAAACCAGGCCAGGGCTGCTGCTTGCTCAGCCCTGCGTCCCAAAAAAGCATCTGCTGGTGACAAAGCGAAGCGAGCCAGCCCCTGCCCCAAATCCCTGAGCACAGAGCTGGGCTGTCACCAGCGCAGGGAAGGGCCACCAAGGTCACCTGGTGCTGGTGACTGTGGGGAAAGGGATCGTCCCTGCCTGTCCTGTGTCCTGCCCATCTGTGTTGCATCTTCTGGAGATGCCACCTGGATGTCCCCTGGAGGTGCAGCAGGGACGCACAGAGGACATGCCACCAAGACATGCCCTAGGAGATGCCACCATGGGACAAAGCACCATTGCGCACCCACGAGATGCCATCAGGGCACCCTTGGGACATAACCCCATGTCACCCTGTGGAGATGCCACCAGGGCACCCTTGGGACATAGCACCATGGCATCTCTGGGACATGACTCCATGGCACTCTTTGGAGATGCCGCCACTCTTGGGACCTACCACCATGGCACCCCATGGAGATGCAATAAGTTCATCAGCTGCCCCAGCTCGTTAGCATCTGATCAAGGTAAGGAGGATGGAGAAAGTGGTTGATAAATAGGATATAGGGAATAAAAAAGTGAATAATAATAACAGCAATAATAATAATAAAAAGATCGGGAAGACAAGTCTTGGTGCAGGACACCCATCACCAGGTTGGGTTGGTGGGAACTGGCTCGAGCCTTCCGAAAGCATCTTACAAAGGGTGTCTGCCTAAAAATGTTCTGCATTTAATGCACTGAAGTGCATTTAGGGGTTAAAAAAAAAATAAGAGTCCCAAAGGGTTGCAGGATCAGCTCATGTATGGGAGAAGGCTGTGGCTGTCCCCAGATGGGATGGGAGCAACTTTCCCTGCTTTGATGCCTCCCACTCAATGTCTCCACCACCTCCCAGGCTCCTGCAAATGACTTTTACAGCATCCCGTTGCTAAATCGAGTGCAAACTCCATATCTAGCACTGCCCACAGCGTTGCCATATAAGTATGTTTATGGATACATAGATTTAACCCTGCAGCTGGGATTGCCCATCACAGCATGGGAACTCCCCATTGCTGTCCATGCAACACAGTGACATCCCTCGAGGACCAGATGTTTCCTGCACATCAATCCCAAAAGCACTGAAACTGGAAAAAACAATCTTTTTTTTTCTTTAAAAAAGGAAAACAACAGTGGGAAAAGAGCCACGACCTCATTGGCACCATTCCCCACCAGTATAAAACTGGTTTCCATCAGCTAGACGTCACCAGCCCCATTCACATTGAATCACGATGCTGAGACAGGAAGAAAACTTCATCAGAAAAAGACTTGGAGGGCAAAAATAAGAAAAATCCCAGCAAAGCACATTTGATGGCTAATTAGAAAAACAGTCAAAAATTGGTGCAGGGCAGATAATCTCCGCTCGTCGGCAGCGCGAGGCGCGCTGTCCCATTTCAAGGTTGAGTTGCCGGGAATATCAATCTGATAATTGTCGTGCTGCAAATGAAAATCAAATTGAAGGCAGTTAGAGGATCGCATTATAAATTGATTCAGTCCGCAGACAAGTTTCCACCTCCTTGGCCTTGGGATTCCTCTGGCATGAATGGAGAGCAATCCCTCTGCCCATTGTCCCCTCCATCCTAGACCATTTTTAGGGGGAAAAGAGTGATTTTAGGGCTGTGAGAGGGGAAAAAGGGCAATTTTAGGTCATCATCTTGATTCCTGATCATGAGGGTTATATCAGCTCATTGGGATGCTGTTGGCAAAGACAGCTGCAATGGAAGGAAACCATCTGCGCAAAAAGGGTCACCAAATACCGCAAGGAAACACGCCGATTCCTTACGGGATTTAGTTCCAAAATTCCCTGTCCTCCATGGGATATCCCCAGATCAGCTCCCAAAACACGGGACTGCATCCCCCAAACCCTCAACTCACAGCCACAAAAGGGCTTCTCCACCCCAACCCATTTCAGCACAGCCGGCACCCGCTGAGCGCTCACGCCTCTGCTTTATTTCCGCATCTCCACGTGCCCCAATATATACAGATTCCTCCTTTATACAGCTCATAATATACACCATATTTATAGATATATTTATAGATATTCACACGCAGACACACCAATGCCTTCAGCACAAGCCCGGCTCCTCCAAAGCCCGCAGGGAGGGCGTCGCTTCCCACCTTTAAAAATTCCCCTTTTCCAACATGCAAAGCTGGGTTGTTTTAGGGGACAAAAAAGTCCGTTTTTAATTTTTTTTCCTTATTCCTCCTTAAAAAATAATAATAACAACAGGAGTGGTGCACCCAGGGTGCAACCACCCCCTGGCAGCTCATAGGGTGGCTTTGAGGTAGGCGCCAGGTGGAGGTCCCATGGGTGCTATAGCATCAACGGGAGCTGCCAGATGAGCAGGGTGCTGTCGGCATCGCCTCCCCGACGTTGCGGCTCGGCACTGAAGTTACGGTACCCTCTGCCCCCCGAAATGATGGCGATGGAGGAGATCTCCTTGCGGGGAGCATCGCGGGCACAGGGCCGGCTCCGCACCCAGACGTCGGGGTCGTCGGCCATCTCGTAGATGGAACCATCTTCTTCCGTGTGCTCCGGGGTGCCGCCAGTCCCCGCCGGAGCATCCCGCACCGACAGCAGCTGCCCGGGGAGGTGGGAGGTGGAACGGAGGCGATATTGCAGCAAAATCCCTTTTTTCCTCATTTCCCTCGGTGGGGGACCATCCATCTCCGGGGGTTTCTCTTCCTCGCCTTCCTCCTCCTCTTGGTCGCCCTTTAGAACATCGGGAGCCAACGTGCTCAGTGCCACCGCCAAAAAGTCCACGGGGCCGCTGTGCCCGTTGAGGGACACCATGCCTTTTCCTGCAGAACAGAGGGATTTGGTTCACAAAGAGCCCACTGGGTCATCCCATGGAGTGGGGGAGGTTTTTTGGGGTGCTCACCGGTGATTTTGGGGATGCCCTCCAGGCGCGGCACGGGCAGCAGCACGATGATGCCTTGGTCGGTGCCGACCCACAGCAAGCCCTGGCAGATGAGCAGGCTGGTGACACGGACGTGTTTTTGGCCTAAAAAAAGGGGAAAAAAGGTTAAGAGCTGTCCCCCTGTAAGGTGGCAATCCCTCCATCATGGCTTCCTATGGGGGACACACAGCAGAGCCCAAAAAAAAAATGAGCATCACCTTTACGTGAAGATGTCCACATTGGGAAAAGGCACAAAAATATCGATAAATTTAAAAATAAATAAAAATAAATGAAAGCAAAAAAAAAAAAAGGAAGAGGGGCAGAAAGAAGTGAGGCTTCTAATGGCAAATGAATATTTTATCGCCACGACTTAGCGCTGCGCCGTCGGACTCGGCGAAGCCATCCATCTGCGGAGATGCAACCCGGGCTCTCCGCGAGAGCTTTATTAATGGCCTGTCTCGTTAAAAAGGATGAGGGAGCGCGAGTTCAAAAACGCATTAATACTGAACGCTCACTCGCCCAGGAAGAAAAGGAAGTGATAAATATTTTAACATGCCCTAAAAAAAGAAAAAAGAGTGACTTACACGAGTAGCGCGCTTAGGACTAATTACGCAATTACGACGTTTTGGAGCTGGAACAAGGGGGAGGCAACCTTGCAAGCCTGGGGCTGAGCCTTGTCCTTTCCGTGGCACACCAGGGCTAACGGGTGGATGGCACAGCTGGGAGACGGGGCTAGAGGGTGAGCTGGGGAAATGGGGTGCTTGGGGCAGAGGGGTGCATGCATGGGTGGTTGCAGTGGTGCGTGGATGCATGCACAGTGCAAAGTGGGTGCAAGAAGGCAGGTGTGGGTGCATGGATTCACTCCCAGGTGCAAAGATGGGGTGCATGGATGCAGGTAGGGGTGCAAAAATGAGTAGAAGGATGTAAGGATACACTCAGGAATGCAAAGATACAGGGATGCATGCAAGGGTGCGTTCATGCATGCATAGATATACACAGGAGCAAAGATGCACACAAGGATGGGGTGCAGGGATGCATGTAGGGGGTGCAAAATGGGGTGTGAAGATGCATTCACGGAGCAGGAATGGGATGCATGGATGGGGTGTGTGGATGCACGTATGTGCACAAATAGAGTACACAAATGCAAAGATTGGATGCGTGAACGGGTGTGTGAGTGCAAAGATGGAATGCATGGACAAAGAGAAGGGCTCCATCTGCCCAGCAAAGCTCAGCCTTGCAAACACCCTACTGGGACCTGTCCAAGCTGATCCCAAAGCTCCTGCAGCCTAAAAACATCCGTTCCCCAGAAGCTCCAACTTTTACAGCATCAACCAGATAAATCCCCTGCCCAGTTTCTCTGCAAATCAGCTGCAAGCAAAGCAAGACACCCAGTTTTTTTCCATCCATTGGGATGAGGAGCCCACCCGGGAGGACGAAGGTGGTCCTGGTGGCGATGTTGATCTCCTGGAGGTGCTCCAGTGTCTCGGTGTGGAAGAGGCGGATGGAGGAGCCCGAGGAAAACGCCATCCAGACGCCGCTGCCCGCCTTGATCATGTGCGTGACGCCGGCGTCCGCATCCGGGTGTGCCTCGAAGGTTTGCTGCCAGAGGGAGAGCAACAAATTGAAACCAAAATAAAGGAGGAATCACAATAAAACACGTCTGCTCCAGAATTCTCTGCTGGATTGGGCTCGTTGGGTTCTCTGGAGGCGGCGATGGCAATGGCAATGGAGACGCCCATGGCAGTGGAAACGCCAAAGGCAATGGAGATGCCAATGGCGATGGAGATGCCAAAGGTGATGGAGATGCCAATGGTGATGGAGATGCCAATGGCAGTCCCAGCCCTCCTCTCCAGTTCTGCTTTTAGCAGACACCAAAACCTGCCCCTTGCCAACCTTCTCTTGGTTCTTTAATGGCACAACACAGCTTCTCCCACCTCTCCAGGGTTTTATTCCTCCTGTACATCACTTATGTGCTGGACCTAGAGGCATCTGCCAAGCTTGCACCGAGGTGGGAGGAGACCTGCCTGCCTACCCCCTGCCCCAAAGCCAGAGAGCAAAGGTTCAGCCCCTGCACAGAGGTGGTTTGGGGATCTTTGATGTATGGCAACTTCTGGATAAGAGGAACAGGAAACAACATCTGCTGCTTTGGTGAACAACCTGGCTTTGCCAAGGCCAGGGGAGGAGAGCAGCCCTCTGAGCTCTGCACATCAGCTAAAAAAAAGGGAGCCCAAACCCTCAGCTCAGCCTTTTCCCTGCACTCCCCCCTCCTGCCCTCCTCTGACACGTTCCAATGCATCCAAATTCCCAATCACCACCCTGTTTACCTGTTTTCTACACATCCCAAATCCCGATCACCACCTTGTTTACCCATTTCCTACCCATTCTGCCACCTCTCCCTGCCATGAGGAGCTCTGTTTCACGGCCCTGAACACCACACTGCAAAGCACCGATTTATGAACCCAGGAACATCTCTAGGAAATGAACTCCCTGGAAATCCCCCAAGCAGCAGGCGAGGCATAAAAACTCAAGATTAGCATTGAAGGCAGGTTGGGAACAGCTCGAGCCTGCAGATGTGGGATGCTCTGGAGCAAAGCAGGCTCTGGGAGCACAATGGTGCTGGGAAAAGGGGATATTTGGGGTTAAAATGAAATCCTGTTTGGAGCAGGAGTGTGGCTGCTTTCAGCTGCAGCATGCAGCAGTGTTTCCAGGTGGTGATTTGCAGCTTAATTGCAACCCCAGGGTCTTGCTGCAATGCAGCTCCTGCTTTCCACGTTGCAGCAATGAGCCTGGATTGCAGCAGGACTGCATGCATCCACCCCAATGTGACTTCTCTTAGGGGTCTGAAATTTTGCTTTCTCAAGGGAAGGAGCAGCTATCGAGCCCTGCCTGGACAGCAGAGGTGCAGTGCAGCCTCCCAAAATGCTTGCACAGAACAGAGGTGGGTGAAGGTTTTGGGGTTATTGCTCCCAGTCAGCATGGGATGATTCCCTGGACATTCCCAGGGTGGTGCCCCAAACACCATCTACGGACCTGGGTTTGCAGAGCTGCTCACAAGGGATGTGCAAAGGAATCCAAACCCATCCAGGCAAGCAGGGAGCAGCAATTCCAGCTGCAACCCTTTGCCTGCACACCACTAACCTGCATCAAGCCAGCAGGGTGGGCATCCCCCCCCAGACCCCATGGCAGTACCCCATAGGGATGCTCACCCCACATCACCAACGCACATTGGCTGTGCCCCCGTTTTCTCCCCCCTTCCTCCCCCCATGCTTTTCTTTCACAAGAATTCCCACCCGGCTCCTGTCATAAATAAGCTCGGAGACAGAAAACTAATACAGTCCCCCGATGCATTATTCATCCTTGGCACTGCTTTTAGGATGGATTTATGACAGCTAATACATGCAAACTAAGTTTGGGCACTAAATGTGGAAATTAAAGGTGGGATAAAGGTTTTTTTTTTCTTTTTTTAAATAAAAATAGAGGGGACTGTTGAGCATTCCCTGCTTACAGGGCTGTGGGGGAGGTTTCAGCATCGCTGCTGTCACCTTGGGGAGGGGACCACTGTGACCCCCTGAGGGACCCAAAAGTGATGGAGAGCAGCAGAAAGCAGCAATAAAAGGAGAGTTTGGGCATGGCACAAAGCATGGTGCATCCTTTTGGGGTCAATTCATTGGGAGCTCCCACTTTGGGGGCACTGGGAGGAGGGGGTCATGGTGATGCTGGATCCCCAATTTGGGCACACTGGAGGGTCATGGTCATGCTGGGTCCCCAATTTGGGCACACTGGGGGGTCCACAGTGATACTGGGTCCCCAATTTGGGCACACTGAGGGGTCATGATGATGGCCAGGTCCCCAGTTTGGGCATACTGGGGATCATGGAGATGCTGGGTTCCCAATTTGGGCACATTGAGGGGGTCATGGTGATGCCAGGTCACCAATTTGGGCACACTGGGGGGGTAATGGTGGTGCTGGGTCTCCAACCCAGGCACGTTGGGGGGCCACGGTGAAGCCAGGTCCCCAATTTGGGCACATTGGGTGGGTCATGGTGATGCTGGGTCCCCAACTTGGGCACACTGGCCGGTCATAGTGATGCCAGGTCCCCAGCTTAGGCACATTGGGGGGTCGTGGTGATGCTGAGTCCCCAATTTGGGCGCACTGTGGGGTCATGGTGCCCAATTTGGGCACACTGGGGGGTCGTGGTGACGCGGGTGCCCCCGGAGGTACCTGGGCACGGAGGCTGGAGGCGTCGAGCACGGTGACCTGGTTGGCACAGCTGGCCCACAGCGTCTCATCCAGCGTCAGCAGCGCCCGCACAGGGCTGGTGCCCACGGGCAGGCAGGTGGGCTGCTGGGTCAGCTCCCACAGCCCCCCTAGGGCAGGGTGGAGAGACCAGGAGAGAAGGTGAGAGGAGGCTTAAAAATAGAGAAAAACTATCTTTTTGTGCAGCTGGTGGCTTAAACCCAGCTGGAGGTGCCCACAGACGGCATCCCCATCACACATCCATGTCCCCTTTGGGTCCTGCAGCCCCCAAAGCACCTCAAAACCATCACCAGGAAAATGGGTGCATGCTGTGCCTTAAGCCATACAACAACACAGCAGCAGCACCCACACCTGGGGCATGTGGACGCCCTCTCCCCTCCACGCTTTGCAATAAAGGATGGGGCAGCACAGAGGGGTGTGCAGCATCCCCCAGCTCCTGCCCCAAGCCCACGTGCAGCACCCAGAGCTTTGCTGCCATGCAGACACCCTCCTGGCAGATGCACAGAGCTGCATTTCAGCTCCTGCTGGTGCCACTGCTGCCCGGCCACCTGCAGTGCTCGGCCATGGAAACAGCACCCGCTCCTCGCTGGAAAAGCAAAAATTGCAAAATTGCCCTTTTTCATTTTTATAATTATTCCCTTTACTCTTGAGCTGCTGCTCCAGAGCTGATTCATCCAGGGCCAAAGTGGAGCATCTCAGTGAAAGAGATCCAAGCTGGGCTCCCAGGAATCCGGCACTGCCAGCGAGCAGAGCGGCTGCAGGGGGTAATTGCCCTCACTTCCAAGCAGGCATCCCATTTCCATCACGATTTTAGAAAGGAAAACTCAGGATCCAAGAGCTGACGGAGCCCCAGGGCTCTCAGAGCTCTGCTCCCAGCAGGAACTGAGCAAACCCTCAGTGGTGTAGGTGGGCTCTGCCCACAGCTCCACCCAAAATCAAGCTATTTTGGGAAAGCTTTTACCTAACGAAGCCACGCAGCAGTGCAAATTTGCACAAGATAAGGATAAAATGAAAATAAAAGAAAAAAAAAGAAAAATATCCCTGCCAGCAGCTTGCTGCCTTCCACGTGCATTTGTACAAATGAGAGGGAATTAAAGCCCTGCTGTCAGTTTGCTGCATGCTTGCTGAACAGGGAAAAGGGGTGCACAGCACCCAAAAATGTGCTGTAAGCAGCTTGGGTGCTTCTTGCTGCGGGTTGGGAGCTAACAGGAGGTTTTAGCTAGAATATTGTTATTTGAGGCCCTTTTGTACCCTCTAGCGATGAAGCAGAGAAGAGCAGCTGGGAAGAGCCTGCGAGGAATGGGGCTCTGAGCAGGGAAACACCTGGCACAGCTGGAGGCACCGAAAATGAAACCCAGATCGATCCAATAAAGGTGAGGGCTCGTGGCATCGTGCCTTGGAGGGGTTTGTAGCATCAGAAAGGGTTTTTTTTCCGTGCAGACAGCTCCAAGGGGTCCCTGCACACCCAGGGAGGGTCCCACAGTCCCCAGGTGCCACCTTCCAAGCAAACTTTGCTGCTGTACCCACCCCTTGCTGAACACTGAGATCATTTTCTGCATGTTTTACCCCAAATTGAGCCCTATTCATCCTGGCAATGCTGAATGCAATCCCCCCACCACCACCCAGGGCTGCAAAGCAGGGGATGAAACAATGGGGCAAAAAGTGCAAAGCGCTGCTTCTAGCAGCCAGCACATCCAACGCATCCTGCTCCCCATTTTTGGGGATGCCACAGCAAAAAGCCCAGCTGAAAGCACACACAGAGGTGCCCTCACCGTTGCTCCTGGGGTATGCAGCCACGGTGCCATCCTGCAGCCCTGCAAACAGGAACTCGGGGCTGTGCTTCAGGCAGAGGACGGGCTGCATGCCCGGGCTCTTGCAGCTCAGCAGGCACTGAGTCCCCGTGTCCACGCTGCCGTACACCGCGATGCTGGTGGGAAAAGGGGAGAAGCAAGAGCAGGATGTAGACCAGGAGGCGCTGGTTGCTGCATAAAAACGTTGGTGCAGCGATTGCACACGGAAGAGGGTTGCAGGAAGAGTGTGTGCACAACTGCACACAGCAATGCATGCACAACTGCACACACCAGTGCAGGTACAATTGCAAACACCGATGCATGTACAACTGCACACACCAATGCATGCACAACTGCACACATCGATGCATGCACAACTGCACACACCAATGCATGCACAACTGCACACACCGATGCACGCACAACTGCACACACCAATGCATGCACAAACTGCACACACCAGTGCTCACCTGCCGTCCCGCAGTCCCAAGCAAACAGTGGGGTGCAGAGCTGCAGGGGAATGCTCAGCACCTCCTCGGGGCTCTTCGGTCCCCGCCGTGTCCCCCTCGGGGATGTACTCCATGCACAGCACCGGTGATGCCACCGGGAAGGATTTCACCGTCCGCGGCACCGAGCGATTGAGGGAGAAGATCTCCACCTGCCCTCCTGCACCTTCCTGGCCACCCCCTACCTGTGGGGACCAGGGAAAGGTTTTAGCGTCCTGAAGGTGCAAATGACCCAAATCTGGTGCTTTTTGCCCCGTTTTGGGGCTGGCTGTGCTCACCCAGAGGTAGCCCTGCGGCAGCGCGGTGCTGACGGCGGAGAAGCCCAGCAGTGAGGACTGCACAGGGTTGTGCACTGCGGCACCCAGCTGCAGGAGAGATGTGCATTTATCCCATGCATTTATCCCATGCATTCATCCCAGGTATGCACAGAGTATCCGTGCATGCCCCAAAACTCAGGACCTTGTCCAAGCCCAGCTTGTAATTCCTAATTTTGCCCCCAAATCAGTATGGGTTCCATCAGTTTCTGCCTTGGCCACTCCCTCTCAACCTGTCCACCATGGGATTTCAGCCTTTATTACTCAAAAAAAATGGAGCAGAAGGGTTATTTGGGGATTGTACACCCCCTTTACCTGCAGATCGAGGGCTTTGGAGGAGAAGGCAGGCATGTGGCAGGAGAGGATGGGGCACCAGAAGGGAGCTTTGCTCTTCTTGTCTTCGTCGGGACAGAGCCAGCCCGGCTGGTTCTCCTCCCCTGCAGGGAGCAGAGCACATCAAGGATCTCTGAGACATCTCCCCCAAAATTTGCAGGTTTGGGTGCAACAGGAGAAGCAACATCACCCACCCCAGCACCAACCATGGGATGCCCCAAGCCACCACCACCCACGGAGCACACCCCAACACCTTCTCCAAATTCTCGCCCTTCACTGCAGTGCACAGCCAAGCAACACCATGGACAGCATCCAAAAAGTCCCCCCAAAACCACTACATAAGGAAGGGAGAAAAAACCTAATGTATTTCTTCACATTAGGCTTTAATGTGTTTTCGTTTCTAACTCTCGGATACAGGATTATCCCCCAGGCATCCCAGATTAAAAACAACACAAACTGCTCGAAACAAGAGAATCAAAAATCATTTGAAATCGTGTTTGAGTGCTCGGATCCCCTCTGGGCTGGAACGATTTTTCTTCCATTAAACTTTTTTTTTATTTTTGCTGCAGTGACTCGTGGTGTTAAATAGGAATAGAGACGTGGAGATGTCAGGAGGAAGGGTTCCTCCCTTGTTGTTTGCTCTATTTCATGGGAAAACAGGGCAGTGACACCAGCAGCACACGGGCAAGCTGAGATCCATCACCAAGCCACCCAAGAGTGAAGATGTCATCCAAGAGCATCAAAACACACAGCATTTTGAGGGAGATTCACCATTTCCCATCATTTCCCAATTCCACCTAGCATGCCAACCCTCCTTGGGTTCTCCCACCACCTTGGTCCAACCTCCTCCCCTGCTCCCATCAGGATGCAAACCCCTCTCTGCTCCTGGATTTTGCTTTCAGCAGCAAGAGCCAGCCCCAGCGGGAACTCACGCAGCCCAATCTTGGCCAGGTGCAGGCGGTTCACCCAGGAGATCTTGCTCAGGGGGTTCGGGGTGATGAAGACCACCATGACGCTGATGGGACGGCCGGACCTGTATGGGGTGGGGGGAAGTCACCAGGCTGCCTTCAGCCTCCTCCTCCTCCTCCCTTCTGGAGTGGATGTAGCAGCAGGGAAAGCCCACCCCGTTCCCAGATTTGGGAACGCACTTGTCTGGCTTGCCAGGCAGCAGGAGACGGAGGCGGCATTTGTTGGCAGAGTGGATCTCTTCCTCCTTCACCTTCATCATCCTCTGCAGGGCCAAGCACCAGTCCTGGGCCACCGTCATGTTCAGGTTCTGGGGGAAAGAGAGGAATGGTGGAAGTGCCTCCAGGGAGCCTGGATCCCCAGGTTCCATTCGCAGGGATGCTGCAGTGCTCAGGAAGCAGAGAACCCAACAGAGAACCCAACAGAGAGAGCCCAACAGAGAGAACCCAACAGAGAACCCAATAGAGAGAACCCAACAGAGGGAACCCAACAGAGAGAACCCAACAGAGAGAACCCAACAGAGGGAACCCAACAGAGGGAACCCAACAGAGAGAACCCAACAGAGGGAACCCAACAGAGAGAATCCAACAGAGAGAACCCAACAGAGAGAACCCAACAGAGAACCCGAGAACCCAACAGAGAACCCAACAGAGAATCCAACAGAGAGAACCCAACAGAGAACCCAGTGCAAAACCCAACACAAAACCCAACACAAAACCCAACACAAAACCACTTAGGGTTGGAAGAGACCTTAAAGATCACCTAGTTCTAGGAAGACCATCCAGGAAGGGGTGATGGGTCCCCATGGGGACACAGAGCACCCAAATGAGCCCCTTGCAGCTCCCCAAACCAGGGCTTAGAGAACTTTGCCTCCAAAATGGTGTGAGCTTTGCCAAATGTTGGTGTTTGGGTACCTGGTAGGTGCCGTGCAGCGTGCTGATGAGCAGGGTGATCTGCTCCACCACCGCCAGGTCCTTCTGCAGGTCCTGCAGCTCCTGGAAGAGCCGCGGTGGCCCCAGGTAGACTTTATCTTGGGGGAAAAAACAAAAAAAAAGGAGAAACAGGATGCATGGGCAATGCTGCTTCCCACCCCACAAACCCCATGGGCTCATGGCTGGGTGCTCACTGTGTGATGCCGGCCCTGCGGGTGCGTGTTTCTTGGCACCGGCGTTGTGGATGACCACGTTGTCCTTGTCATAGGCACCGCTCTCCTGCCCCACTTCCACCACCTGCACCTGCGGGAGGGCCGTGCTCCACTTCACCACGTATTTGGGACCCAACGGCACCAGGCTGCTAATTTCCAGCTGGCCTCTGCCAAGGGAGGATGCAAAAAAGCAAATCAGTCGGCAGCTGGTGTTGCTTGTCCTGCAAACCCCACTGGACCCCCCAGCAAGCAGCAGATGGTGAGCACAGTTTGCAGCGTGCACCGGTGCATGCCTGCACCCCCAAATGTGGGGCATGAACACAGCAAACCACACTCAGTGCCTACCTGGGGTTCACCGGCCTGGATTGGGGGAAATGTTCATAAAATCGCGTTACTGGGAGCACAGAGAGGGTTTCCTCCTTTGCAGCAGCAAGCTCCACCAAGCCACAAGACCCCAAAACCCAAAGGTGCTCCCATAGAATCATGGCACAACTGATTTACCCAAAGCTTTTGGGGGCAAAATAGCCTCAAATTTGCTCTTACTCCTCCAAAACAAAGGGAAGTGTTTGGGGTAACGCTAACAAAACCCTCTAAGCCCAAAACCAGAGTGGGGAAGGGGAGAGGTGTTGGTGGGGTCACCGCACTGAGCCTTTGCCAAGTGATTTTTGGGGTTTGGCACGTACTTGAAGTTGATGTTGGCGCAGACCAGCATGTCGTTGAGGAGGAAAACCTTCCTCTCCTTGGACTTGATGAGCTGCCCCCGGTCGCCGTACACCGTCTCCGTCAGCGTCTCGCAGAGCAGCAGCTGCCGCTGCCCCGAGCTCAGCAGCTGCAGGGCACGGAGGAGGGGGAGGCTCAGCCCTGGGGGGTTCCTGCATGCCTCCTGCCCCCCCAGTTTGGGCTGCTTTGGGGTTGTGCAAGGATTTTCCCTTCCCCAGGGGCATGCACAGCTCCATGCTCTGCAGAAATGCTGTGCAAAGTGCTCCAAGGTGCAACAGCTGTGCTAAATTCTCCAGTGCAATGTCTGCAAAATGCTCACTGTACGACTGTGCAAAATAGCCCAACACAATGCCTGTGCAAAACACTCACTGTGCAACAGCAGCTGTGCAATATGCTCCAGTGCAGTGCCTGTGCAAAACGCTCACTGCACAACGATGGCTGCGCAAAACAGCCCGATGCAATGCCTGTGCAAATCTCTCACTGTATGACAGCTGTGCAAAATAGTTCAATGCAATGGCTGTGCAAAATGCTTACTGTACAACCACAGCTGTGCAAACTGCTCCAGTGCAATGCCTGTGCAAAACATTCACTGTACAACAGCTGTGCAAAAGAGTTCAATGTGATGCCTGTGCAAAATGCTCACTGTACAACGATGGCTGTGCAAAGCACTCCAATGCTATCCCTGTGCAAAATGCTCATTGCAGGACAGCTGTGCAAAATAGTCCAATGCAATGCCTGCAAAATGCCCCAGCTCTGCACGACACAGCCCCTTTGCACCACAACACAACCACTCTGTGCTCTGCATTTCACGCTGCCAACAGGGAAGAGCCCTGAAGGACCAACTTGGCCCTTTTGCAGCCCCTTCTGGGTTTTGTTTTGTGCTCTGTCCCTAAGTGCTGGCCACAGGGCAGGGCTGCAGAGGCCACCACGTGCTCCCAGCGCAGCCCAGGATGTGTTGCAATAGCTTCACGCAGGGTTTTCCACCAGCGGTTGCAAAATCAAGCAGATGGATGGAGGGGAGGAGGTGACAGAAGAGAATTTCCCCGAGTCGCAGACTTATTTTTGCTTTTGCTAAATGTCGTTGTTTCAGGGAAAAAAAAAAAAAAAGCTTGGCTTCCCCAAAACCCGCTCCTGGAAGCCCCAAAATTCAGCACTTGCGCAAACAGCAACCAGAGGGGATGGATGCAAACCCAGCCCCAAAAACACCCATTGCAAGGGGGTGAGGAGGAGGAGGAGCGAGGCTGAAGCACGCACCTTGTTGAGGCTGCTGCGGTCGCTGATGCTTTTGCTGAGCTGTTGGATCTCAGCCACCTGGTCGGCCACGCGCTTCTGCTCGTTGAGTTTCTCAGCCAACGTCTCCAGCTCGGTGAGGGCCAGCTGGAGGGACAAGCGGTCTGCGTGCCCCTTGGGGGTGTTCTTCAGCATGTCCTGGGGGGAGAAATGCCACCACGGGGCCACCAGACCCATTGGGTTCCATTGGGTTGTGATGGGGATGGTGTGGTTCACACCACTGCCAATACCAAGGGGTTGGAGGAAATCCCCCCAGCATCCCAGCTTGGGGTGGGGAAAGCCCCCAAACCCTCCCACAAGTCCCAAAAACCCATCCTATGAGCCCCAAAAACCCATCCTATGAGCCCCCCTAAAAGCCCAACCTATGAGCTCCAGTCAAGCAGCCAATGCCAAAATGAGTCAAACACCCATTGCTAAACCATCCTGCAGCATCCATTCTGCCAAAGTGGGGTGCAAAGTGGGGTGCCCCATGGGTCACCCATACCTGCAGGAGAAGGATGAACTGGGGGAACCTCTGGATGGGTTTCACCATCAGCCCGTAGAGCGTCACCCGGTCCGTGCTGGCCATCTGTCGCTTCTATTGAGGGGAAAAGTAAACAAATTGGGATTTTTCACCCCAAATGGTGACTGATAGCCCCGTGCACCCACATTTGGGACCTGCTGACCTTAAGGAAGTCGAGGAAGGCGGGTTTGGTGACACAAGCCTTCTTGATGAGGGACATGGCAGTGGTGAAGTTGTTGACGTAGTCGCTGTAGACATCCAACACCATTGACTTGGAGAACTTGGTGCAAGGGGAAAGGGGCAGGATTAGTGCCACCAGGCACCCCAAAACGGGGCTATGGTGGGGGGAACCCACGGGGATGTATTGCTGGAGTCCTCCACCCCATGGCTGGGAAGGGGGAATTTGGGCAGTGGTACACAGCTCTCCTCCTACCGAGGCCACGAAGAGGTCTCCAATCTTCTCGGCCGAGTCCCACTCGGCCACGCGGGAGGAGAGGGCGATCTGGAACATGGAGTGGCACTGCAGGATCTCCTTCAGGCGGAAAAACACCACCTGGCACTTCCTGGCACTCAGCACCTTGGGCTCCATCTCCATCAGCGGGTTCCTGTAATCCTACAGACAACAGCAGCACATCAGCATCCCGCATCCCTGCGTCCTCCCACCCCAAAAACGCCCCCAAAACTCCCTAAAACGCCCCCAAAATGGGGGTCCCCCACCTGCAGGATGCGCTTCAGGGAGTCCACGTAGCTGCGCTCGCTCTGCACAATGGAGCCCAGGATGTGCCTCCGCACCACCTGCAAATGGTTGGAGAGGGGGAGAGGAAACCCCATGCAGAAGCGCTCCCCCCTTTGCACTGCCTTCTGCTGACTCGGGGTTTTATTATTATTATTATTTTTGGGGGTTGCTCAAAGGGTGCCCACCTGCTGGGGGCTGAGCCCCGCGGGCATGGGGCCGAGCTCGGGGGGTGGGTGCTTCATGTCGGAGACGGTGACCTCCAGGAACCCCGTGTCCTCCTCCTCCGAGTCCCCTACAAGGGAAAAAAAAAAAAAAAACCACAAAACCACCAAAAATATATTTTGTTTTATATTTTTTCTCCCAAGCTTCCAGGTGCTGAGTGCACCCCACTTGCGCAGGGGCCGTGTTGGGATGCTCCAGGGGCTCTGCATGGGCACGGCTGCGAGCAGAGCCCGTCCCCAAACACTGCAGCTGTCACCGGACACCAGCATGAGTCAGGGCCCTGCCGGCGGGACACAGCCAGATCCCTGCGGGGAGAGGCTGAATCCTCCCCAAAAATCACCCCTTAACTGGGGAACCCCAAACTGTGCCCCCCCTCCAAGCACGGAGCTGAGCGTGGAGAGGCAGAAAAAAGCGCAAAGCGAAGCGATGAGCAGAGCCGAAGGGCACGGGGAGCTCCCCGACAGCCGTGCACGCCTTACCCGAGGCCGAAGCAACCGAGGAAGAGGAGAGGGAGCGGACAACGGGGTCGTGGGGCAGGGACGGCCGCTTCTTCCACATGGCTCCGGCCCCGCTACGGCCGCCCCGGCCCCCGCCGCCGCGCTCCCATCCCCGCGTATAAATAACCATAGGGGAGGGCGCAGCCGCCCGGGTGACCTTTTTCCTTCCCTAATTTTGGCAGGGAGGATCCCAGCGCTTCGCTGTCGGCTCCCTGAGGCCACCCTGGGTTCTGTTTTTCCTCCCAAAAAAACAGGCGCTGCATCCGGGATGCTCCGAGCATCCTTTTTGCCTCCATCCCACCCCGCAGCGGGGCCATGCAGTGCGGCTGGGCACACGCAGCAGATCCCTGGGGGGGGCCCAGCAGAGCTGGGGGGGCCGCCCCACTGGATCCTACCTCGCCCACGATGCTCCAGGGAGGAGCCCCTCGAGATGCCGGGGGTGGGAGGCAGCTTTTCCGCCTCTGCTGCCCTCCTCCTTCGCTCCCCATCCCCTATGGGGCAGCGGAAGGGTTATGGGCAGGGAGCAGGAGGTGGGGATTGCCCTGGGATCCCCCAAAACTTTGTGTTTTCCCCTTCTTTTGGTTGGAGACTGGGTCTGCACCCCATCTGCCGAGGGTGGGAAGAGCAGCAGCAGCCACCAAAACAATGGGGAAGTTGTGGAAATGTGGAAGCATCTTCATGGAAAGGATGGGAAGAGATGTTCCCCCCAAACCTCACCCCATAGCATTTATGGGATGGATCAAAAAAACTGCAAAATGCCCCCAAACATCTCTCATCCCAAATTCATCATTTCCTAAGCTGTTCAAATACCCCAAAACTTCATGGTTTTCCCTTCTTTTGGTTGGAAAATGGGGCTGCTCCCCACCTGCCAAGGGTGGGAAGAGCACGAGAAGCCACCAAAACAATGGGGAAATCGTGGAAATGTGGAAGCATCTTCATGGAAAGGATGGGAAGAGATGTCCCATCCCATAAATGCTATGGGGTGAGGTTTAGGGGGATCAAAAAGCTGCAAAACGTCTCAAAAGTTCATCTAGCCCCAAATTAATTATTTCCTAAGATGCTCAAATGCCCCACTGGGCCGATCCTGCCCTGAAATGTTTCCTGCTCGCTGTGCAAGTGGGGCACCCATGGGTGCTGGCGTGGAGCTCCTCATCCCAAAGGCACAGAGGGATTTGGGTGCTTTGGGGTGGGCAAGGAGGGAAAGGAGGGAGCTGAACCAACCGAGCTTGCATGGAAACAAAAGGGGAAAACAATTAAAAAGCACAAAATGCAGAAAATAAATTGGAGAAAGAAGAAGTTGGAAGCCAAATGAAATGCACGGATACAGATAAATATTTTAATGCCCTCCCCAAAAGGTGCTTTTAGGCTCCTAAAAATATGGAAGGGGATGCCCCGCCACCAGCCCCTCACCTGGAGCTTCCTTACGGTGCAGGAAGGTCACCTTCCTCATCACGGCGATCTTGGTCTTCTCCAGCCCATCCTTGGTGCCGCTCTTGGCCGCCTTCATCAGTTGGGTCATCTGGGCAAGAGGGGCCGGGATGCTCAGCACCCGACGTCCCATCCCCAAACCTTGGGGACATCGCGTGTCCCCTTCCATCCCCAATGGAGCAGCGCCCAATGGAGTGCCCAACATGGGGACATGCCACCAGCTTGCAAGCAAAGCATGAGCGTGCAGCCAAAGCCAAGAGGAGGGAGGGAAGCATGGCACGAGCGCGTCGCAGTGGGATTTAGGGCTCGTTGGGCGCATGGCAATGGGATTTGCTGTGCACCCCATAAGGAGGGTGCAAGGGGTGCTCGCCCTTCACGCCTGGAATTGCAGCGTTTTTAGCGCAAGTCGCCAAAATTCCAGCTGTGAGCTACCAACCTGAGCGCTTTGGGGCAGGGAAAGGCTTTGCAATAAGTTTCTCCCACTCCCAATAATCTCCTTCCCGACCCCGTACCGGGGAAAACCGGCTCAGATCCATTGAGCGTGCCCGAACCTGGCTTTGTCCAAACGCCCCTTTAAAAAATAAAAACCCAAAAAGCTGATGGTGTGGGCAGGCTGGGGACGGGGAGATGCTCTCTGTACCAGCAAGATGGGGAAGGTGACAATGACAGATGTCCCGATGTCCCCAACCCCATGAGGCAGCATGGCAGCACGGTGCTTTTTTCCCATCATTGCACAAAATGGGGTTGGGTTGGGTCCCCTCGTGTCCTTACGGAGAGGATTTTTTTGGAGAGGACAACGGGAAGGGAGCGAGGAGGGACAGTACCTTCCAATCGTACTTCTGCTTCAGCTCCTGCATGTCTCTCCCCCCAACTCTTAAAGCCAGGATGTCCCTCTTAGTCCTGGCGTATCTCTCCTTTAGTCTATTCAGGTCTGGAGAAAGCTGAGCCCCAAGCAAAGGAGAAGGCAGAGGATGCAGAGAGGGCAGAGAACAGAGATTCAGGTAAGCAGCCAAAAAAAAAAAAAAAATTAAATGAGAGAAACCACGAGACCATCCCGAAGCAGCACGGTACGGGCAGTGCGTTCCCAAAATCCAGGGGGGAAGGGGAGCGAGCGGGGAGCAGCGGCCACGCAGCGATGCCAGATGGGGAGGGGAAAAAAAAAAGGGGAAGGAAAAGGATAAACAGAGAAATGAAGTCCAAAAGCAGCATGCGAGGCTGTGCATCACGTGAGAGCGCGGGGCAAAGCGCGCCGAGGCATCTCCAGGAGAAATAAATAAGGAAAGAAAGGAGGGTGATTAAAAGAGCTCGCTAACGAGCTGCGTGCCCTCACCTTGGGCTGGAAGGAGGCTCGCTGCTTGGCCGGCTCGGCCTCTGCCTTGCTCTCCTCCCCCGAGTCCTCGCTGTAGCTCTCGAACTCGCTGGAGCTCCAGCCCAAATCCTCGCCCCGCTGCACGTCCTCGTAGATCAGGCTGCGCCCTGCCAGATTGCAGCAAAACTCTGCTTTCTGCCAACCCAGCAGCCCCATCACCCTGCCTGCCTTCCTGCTGCTTTCCCCCCTTTGCCCCTTTTTAGCAGGGCGGGGTGGGGATTTTGCTTGGGACGCTTCCCTCCTGCTGCCTCAGTTTCCCCATCAGTGAAACGGGACAAACCCAACGCCCAGGGATTTCGGGCTGCCCCTACCGTCCTGCTCGGCATCGGGGCTCTCGCAGGGGACGTCGTCGTAGATCACATCGTCCTCCACCGCCGGGAACTCGAAGCGCTCACCTGGGGGGGGTGGAAACAGGGAAGCAGCCCCATCAGCACCCAAACATGGAACCAGGGTGGTGAAATCGTGCCTCACTCCCAGCGCCAGGCTGGGAACTGGGGCTCGAGCTGTGCTTTCCCCCTCACCCTTTGCTTTCTTGACTCACCTTGGTGGGTGCTGTTCCTCTTCCAGGTTTGGGTGCCGACGTCGGGGGGGTTCTGGCCGGTCTCCCCATTGCTCACCCCCAGCAGCAGCCTGCGGGGAGGGGACACCGTCAGCGTGCAAAATCCCAGGGCTGGGGGCATGCAAAAGCCCCCAGGGTGCATGCAAACCCCAAATCCCATCCACCCACATCGAATGGAGCTCGCACCCCATTTAGCCAAATTAAACCTAATTAAGTCCCCGCCGCACCCAGGGTGCAAACCCAGCCGCAGCCCATGGAGGAAGTTTGGCAGCGCCAGAAAAGCCGACGCGTTCAAAACTTGAGGTCAATGCCACCGGCTTTCCGGTAGCAGAAATGCAAGCTGCAAAAGCAGAGATCCCCCGAGGAGGGATGCTGAGCACTTTGCTCCCCCAGCTGCTTGCAGGTTGCTGTCGACACCGACCCCACGGGCAGCACGGTTGCAGCTGGCCCTCTTGCATCCCGTTGCACATCGGCTGCTTTGCACCGTGTGCTCCTTGCTGTCAAATCTGCAGCTGGGTGCAAACACCCGCCCCACTGCACACCCACCCCGGGATTCCTCCCCCAGTTCCGTGCTCAGGGAATGGAGAGATGCTGCCCAGCCCACTGCAGCCATCCCATGATACCCAAAGCTCCAGATCCCATGCACCCAACCCTTCTGCAAGCAGCAATAAAGCAACGGGAACGCATGGGGAAAGGGGTGAACCCCAAAACTGCATTTTCTCCCCAAAACCACACGTACCCTTCCTGGGTCTCTGGCACCAGCCCCTCTGCAGAGGGAAAAAGCAAAGAAATGGGGTCAGTGCCTGAGATCTTTTGCTTGGCCACCCCATGGGGACGCCTTGGGAACACGTTGGGGACATTGGGACCTCACCACCGCCGGAGCTGGCGGCACGGTGTCTGCGGGGGGGGGCCTGGAGGACCGTTCCCTGGCTCGGCTCGGCTGCCGAATCTTCGTCCTCCTCCTCCTCTTCGTCACTGTCCTCAAAGTCGAAGGCTTCGCCCAGGTCCTCGTCACCGGGGGGCAGCTCGATGGGGGGCTCTGGGGGGAGATGGGCACCTGCCAGCAGGAACCCTGGCATCAGGGGGTGACGCAGGGAGAGGGACCCCAGGGTGCAGGGGGGGATGCAGGGGACCATGGGGGGTGCAGGAGGGGACC